>WUQG02041548.1:0-10649 GCA_011317285.2 Androctonus mauritanicus | reverse complement strand
AAATTAGAATTTTTTTTAGCACTCGTATTTCTAGAAAATAAAATATGAATAAAAAATGATTAGCCTAGCAGCGCTAAATCTTACGCAAATTCTAGAGGTTAACAGTGCATGAAAGGACTTCATTAAGTACTGTAATACAGTTAATTTACAAAATTGTGATAAAATTTCACAATACTATATTAAAGAGAGATGTACCAATTAATCTGTTATATTTCTTTCTAATATCTTCAAGTCGTCTTATCTCAATGGTAAATGCTGTATATTATACATAATAAAACCATTTTCTTGCAGTATATTCTATTGTATTGTGTTTTTCATACAGTATTCGTTATTTATAAGCACATTTTTTTTTTATTTAAAAACATAACAAAAAAAATGCGGTATTTTTGGGGGTTCGGAATGGATTGATGGCATTTCAGTTCATTTCAATGGAGAAAATTGATTCGACATATGAGTGATTTGAGTTACGAGCTCTGTCAGGGAACGAATTAAACTCATAAGTTGAGGTATTACTGTATATCATAATACTCTAACAAAGGTGAGACAATAAAATAATATTATATTAGCAATAATTAGTCAGATTATCTAGGGTCTAAATTAGAAAATATGATATGTAATCTGTACTTACCATAAGCAAAGCTGTAGTTTACAAACATCAGTTTATAGTTAATTTCATCCAAACTCAGCTTTGATTAAATTAATACTTAACTGTATATATAGTATTGTAATGCTAAAGTTTTATTTTTCAAATTGTTTAAGTCTTCATTTAAACTTTTTACATAGTGATTCACACAGATAATTTTTCAGTCACTAAATAATTGCATAATATTTACAGTACAGTAAAATGTATTGTACAGTAAAATGTTTCTTTTCCTTATTTTTATAATTTTCACAGTTTAGTACAATATTAATATGTACAATAAATGTACTATATATATATTTATTGTGATGTGAATTTGTTATGTACAAAAAAAATTACCAAATTTTACAAATTACCAGTACAATCTGTTGTTCATATTACTTTACATCTAAATATGCTATGGCAGCTTATGCCTATTATGTTTCATTAGCCCAATAATAATATATACAGTATTTTTTTCTCAGGGATCTCAGATGTATATGTGAGCAGACATTGTCCAGAAAGACATTAAGCAGTGCATATCTATATAGCAAATGACATTTATATTCTAAGATATTTAAATTATTCATATAGCAGGATTTGATAAATAAAATAATAATTGTATTTTATATTGATTGAAGAAAAACATTTATTACTTATAATATTATTAATGATTTCTTTAAAAAATTGTCTCTGTATTTTATTAATTTATATTGGAAATTATTTTATTTTTTAGAAAATCTTATCAACATTTGGCATAAATTTGGATTTGATGTGTTGGTATTTAAAGATTTACGTTCCACTGATATGATACATATATTTGAACATCTTCAAGCATTTGATTATGATGATTATAGTATTTTTGTATGTTGTATTTTGACCCATGGAGCAAGAGGTAAGTTGCTTCTTTTTATTTTAAGATTGAAACTATAGTAAGAAACAAATCTAGCAATTAGTTATTTATAATTATGAATTTTATAATTCATAATTTCTAAAAATATTCTATAATTCATAAGCAGAATATATCATGTTATTCTTTTCATACATTTTTAACATTTCAAATGCATATTATTTGCACTATATTTTGAATGCATTCTCACCATTTATTTTGTTCATTCATTCATTCATAGAGTGATATATTAAATATTATAGTAGTTTAAACATAAAATGAGATTTTTTTCAAGATTAAAATTAGGGGTCATTTCATATTTGAGTCTCTGAAGAATCTGAATATGAATTTTTGATGGAAATTTGAACAGTTTGTAGTAATAATCAAATATTTTTGTGGTATAGAGATTTAAAAATTTTTTTAGATGCTTTTAATGTATTTAAAAAGTGATTTCTATTAATGATGATAATTTTAATAAAACCAATTTTATTGATGTTTTAAACAAAGTATTCTTAAAATACTGTATTTTTTTGATGATAATCATTTTTAGATAATATTTTTCATAAAATTTCTGTTGTTCAATATCAAAATAATATAAAGATAACTAATCTTTTATAACATAAAATTGCAAAGAAATAAGTCAGCCATGTATTTCTACATATATACAGAATAAGTTGGTTGAGAACTATATACATTCATCAATCATAACACATCTCATCCATACAGCTAGTGCTCGACTTATGACCTATGCAACTTTGCATTATTTCGTTACACTGCTCCATTTCATTAACTTTAATCTTTGTTCAGCTCTTTAAGCAGGAAATAACTCTTCTCTTATTTGCAAAACAAAAATTTATTAACTAAATAACTATAGCGCTTTCGTCTCACTCGAGCCCAAAGCACTATAGTTATTTAATTAATAAATTTTTGTTTTGCAAATAAGAGAATAGTTATTTCCTGCTTAAAGAGCTGAACAAAGATTAAAGAACCATAAACTATATCCACTGACAAAACCATGAACCAATAGCTGAGTGAGTTACTCAGGAGGCCTAGAGAAGAGGAAAGAAGTGAAAAGAAAACAGAAAAGCAGGAAAGAACAGTGAGGATAATTGCTTATATCTTGAGGGCACATATGCACACATAAAGATATGGTGAGCCCACGAGAGTAGACAATGTGATTTCAGTTGTTTTTCTCATTACATCAGATTTGTTTTTTCAAAATAATGTGAAGAAATGCTATTGTTTTAAATCTGTTAGTCTTTGAGTGACATTATTTCAGAAGTTTACTCTACCTTTATATATGAGGCATAATTCCCAGATTCTTGGAAATATAAAGTTATAGTATTTTATGTATTATTGAAAAAATAGATAGTATTGAAACAGATACAAATGTAGAAGCTACAAATCTGAAAAGGCATTCTTTTATTTAACCATATATAAGAAGCTATATAAAAAAAACTCTTACATGAAAAAAACTATATGAGAACAAGAGAAATAAAAAGAATGCAATTATAAAGGATAAATAATAAAAATGTAGGTTACTTCTCATGCAAGTTGTTGCCAGAGATATGAATAAAAGTCATAATAAAATAATATATTTAAAAAAAAAAAAAAATTGTCTGTAAAGTCATATTATTTAAAATTACAAAAAAGACATATTAAAAAACAAATGGATTCATCGGTGGCAAACTGAACTGATGGGACATCGGGCAATTGTCAAATGGGCCAGACCCGAGGAAGTTTGGCCAATCCTAATAGGGCCAATTGAGGCTTGTAAACAATATAGGTATTAAATGCCCCAAAGACTTGGGTACAGATATACATTTTAAATTATAATAAGAAAGCATTTTACTGTTATTTTAATCAAAATATAGTATTTAGAACATTAGTTATTAATTGCACATGAGCTCTCAAGCTTCAGCTTTCACAAAATAAAATATTAATTTTCCAAGGACCTTATTAGCAAAGTTATAAATAAAAAAAACCAGAGGAAGTCAAATGTGCACAATTCCCCATCTTATGGGATAATTACACACACAATATGGGGAATTGTACCCCGTTACTTCATGTCAGAGCTGGGAGGCAAATTGCTTTTAATTATAGTAGTAGTAATAGTAAGTTTAGATAATATTTATGAAGATATATAAAACTGAATGTATATCTGAAATTAGCTATTACTTTACTCTTTACCTCATTAAGGCAGTAATCAGATCAAATTTATATTTATTACTAAATCACAAAATGTTTTCATGTTTATAGCCTTCTTATTTGTTACATACACTAAAATAGAAAATACTTTCTAATAAATAAAATTGAATATTTCCAAAATTTGGCATTCTATTTTATGTATATATATATATAATTATTTTATTCTATGTATCCATAGTAATTATTATTATTATTATTATTATTATTATTATTATTATTATTATAAATGTTTGCTTTTGTTTAGTTTAAGATATCAATAAACTTACAGTTATTGTAAAAATATGAATTTTTATTTTAATTGATTTATAGATTTTTGTATTATGATTGTATAGATGTTTTTAATTTTAATACTGTTTATTAAAATTAAAAACATCTATACAATCTATACAATCATAATTATTATGTATATTTAAATTATTATTGCTTGTTTGTATAATAATTTAAATATACATAATAATTATATATATTATAATCTGGCTCCTAACTAAACCATGTAAGAACTTTTTATAAAAGTTGATTATTATTTGATAGAAAACTGTATCATTCATGAACTAAAAGGGTAGATAAATCAAAAAATCGTTCGCTGCTCATGAATCTATGCATAAATATAATTAAATTTATTATATTCAAGTTTAAGAGAAGCAAATAATTTTTTGTCTAATGTTTACACGAAACCGATTTAAACAGATGAATAGTTAGTTTTAATTTGTTTCAGAATTTTTGAAAAATTATTTATTATTTTGTCATCGAATCAGTTATACTATTTCTATAAATCCATTAACTGTTGCTGAAGAAAATAAAGTGGATAAACACAGTACAGTGCTCAATTTAAAATGTAAGTAAATTAAATTGTAGATTATTATTTAAACTAAAAATTTCATATATTTCATTTTATAAACTCATAAATAAACTTTCGTCTTCAAATTATTTATAATTACTATATGTTATATCCAGTTAGATTAATAGTTTTCTTGAGATCACTAGTGGATAAGGCAGTTGGACTGTAGCCTTCGTACATATAAACAGAAGTTGTATCCAATTGTCAATACTGTAATGGGAAATTTGAAAAATAGTGTACTTACAAATTTAAACTTGGTTACTTCGACTTTTCTAAGTGGAAGACAAAATTACAATCTTCCTTAGAATGCTAATTGAAACAATAAAACAAGCGAAATTCGATACAGAATATAGATTGACATGGCACAAGACACGTTGGCACATCGGCATGACAACGAAAACTGTGCTACGGAAAATCCAGTAAATATTCAGTATTCAAACAAAAAAAATATTCTTCTTCTTCTATGGAGTTTATAGTTTAGCCTAACAAATATATATTTATTTCATGTATTGTAAATTATCTACTGAATATTAATTTAGCCTATAAATTCATTTTTAGTAATGCACTTCTACATTTAAGAAGCGATGCTCAATATTATGAATTTATCTATTGGATAAATTTTTATTAATTAAATAAAATATTTCAAGTGAATAAAAACAATTATTTATTCATAAATATAGTAAATGAGGAAAAAAATGATTATAAGTAATTTACAAATGTAGAATTATACACGAGTTATTCGCATCGTTAATTTTTGCAAAGTTAGCTTTACTAGCAAATTTTTAAAAGATTTTTTTCTTATACTTTCATAATTACTGAATTAAATGCATAAAAAGCTTTTTTCAAGATTTTTCTAATGTAAGCATAAAAAAATCAAGCTTTCATTAAAATATTCTAAATTACAAATATTATTAATATGTATGCTTTTTAGCTTTACAGTTATAATAAATATAAAAATTACAATATATTTTAGTTTTTCAATAAGTTAGAATATTATATTTACTGTATATGAGATTATTACCGGTAGAGGGTGTCAGAGATGACAGTGCTTTTCGTTTGTTTAAGTTGAACATGGCGAGAGGTACCAGTGCCGGATTTGATCGTCATATTACTATTTTTTCACCAGAAGGACGATTATATCAAGTTGGTATGTATAATTTATCTGAAGAATTACTAATTTTGTGTTATGCAGTGTTTTGATGTCTATATGTATTAAAATATATTACTTCATTTTCAGTTTAAATTCTCTCGTTATAAAATGCGATTTTAACCATTTTGAAATTACCTTATTCTGTAAGTAACTAACTGATGACGATAATTATGCGGTTAAAAAAAAAGGACGCTGCAATTATAAAAGAATGTTTCTTCTGTTCTCTGAATTTTGACTTCTCATCTTAATACGGAAGATTTGGTAAGATTCTATATTGACCGTCCGTGTTTTCGCGGTACTACACGAACGCCACCGATGCCTTGTCCTACTAAGCAACCCATTACCACTTCCACTCGTATTTCTTTGGTCTACACACAATATTGCCGTGAGCACAAGTTTCTATTATGTTCATTGAGGAAAAACTCTTGGTAAAGATTTGCCTTTCCTGTGTGATGGCTGTATGTTACCTATATAGTAGACTTTTTTAATGAATATATATATATATGTTCCCTAGACTACAATATAGTTTAAAGATTCATGTTTGTTGTCTTGAATGTCTTTACATTGTGGTCCAGGAGATACATGTATATATTCATTAAAACAGTCTGCTATATAGGTAACACAACTGTCATACAAGGAAAGTAAATCTTTACCAAACTTCTTCACAGATACAGAAGGATTGGACCCATTCTCTTGTTGGCCATAGTCTATACTTTATCCAACCATGCTACTATACCTTGTCAATAGCAAATGTTAAATAAACCAATTTAACACTTATAACCTCCAGTTTTTCAGTCAGTAATATATGATTTGTATACAGTTATATGAATCGTATATTACTAAATGAAAATTCAACTGGAAATAAATATCACCATTCCTTTTTTCCAGTGCTGCCAGTATGGAATTTTTCCAAGCAACGAGGCAAATCAAAGCAGAGTAATATATGGATTTACTATAGTGTGTATATACTACAATTGTATATCAATGCTCCCCAATTATGTGTACAAACACTGTGCACACATTATGCTGCTTTCACTCACCTATTGCAAAAACATATTGTGCACGAAAATGTTTCTATAGAAAAATTGACAACAATATAATATATTAAATATAAATATCAACCAATAAAAATGCAGTGCACATAACTGTTCTCTGTATTTGCAGCAGCTGATAAAGTCTACATGGACGGATAGAGTTATCCAGCAATATATGCACAAATTACATACATAATTTAAGAATATTAGCTTACAAAACAACACAGTGAATAGTATATGCAGGAATTATTGGGAAATAAATAATAGCAACAGTCAATGCCTAGATATCAGTGATTAAAATTCTGTCAAAACAAGCAAAAGAAGAGCAACTGCTTTCAAGAAGGAAAAGCTACAACATACAGACTTAGAAGCAGTTACTTCTTTAATATTATCTATCATGGAACATAAATATAACTGGCTAAATATGCAAAGCATGTAACAATAAAGAATGGAAAAAATATTGTAGCATCAAATTAGAGTAGCAGTTCAAATAACATCATTGTATCAGAAAATCAAGCATGCTATCAGATCAAAAAAGACATGGAGATAATCCTCTAAGATCATTTGATTTATGAGGATCTGATCTTATGATTGTTTTTAAGATATTCCAAACTTGTCTATTTTTACAGCTTATTGGCTAGAAATATTTTTTCTGTTTTATTAAAAATTTATAGTTGGCTGAATGCTGCATAATAAAGCAATTACCTACCACTTAGGAGAATCTGGGTTCAATTCCAGATAATTTTTACTACCTTGGAGTATCAAGTTTTCCATTGTCTAACATTACTACTAAAAATTACTACAATTATTGGCCATTTTTGATTTATTATTTTTTCAATGTACAATCTATGATGGGATTGTCAAAACATAACACCATAAGTAGTGGAACAACTATATTAAATTCTTCATAAATTAGGCTTAAATGTCCACAGTCAATCTTTAATCTGAAATTAAGTCTTTATAATGTAATTCCTATATTCTATTGACATACTTTTGTTTGTGACTGAAAAACGTATTTCTTAATTGCATAAGTTTTTCAGTCACAAACAAAAATATAAAAGAAAAAATGCATTATGCATGAATTATTTAATATAAACAATGGAAATTTCATACAAATGTTATAAATGTGATTGAGAAAATGCAGTATTTTCCTATTCAATAATGAAATTGTTTTATTAATCATATATTAAATCTTATTGCTAAATTAAGTTAACAGAAAATATTTTGTAAATTTTTATAGATTTATTAAACATTTCCTGTTTCAGTGTTAATTGTTAGCATATTTTGCCAAGTGATAAAGAGCTTCTGCAAATAAACAAATCTCATTTTATACAGTAATTTATTTCAAAAGCTCAGTGTAAGATGACCATTAACTTTTTATTTTTTTGAAAATATATTGCCTTATACAAATATTTAATCAAATATAGTTTAAACATTTCAGTAAAATATATCACATTTCCATTCTATATTTAACCATTGTTTGTTTTCCATGAAAATTTTTATTATTATGAAAGTTATCTTTTGTATATTGAAAACAGAAATAGATTTATACATTCTTTATTATAGAAATTTATAAATTGAAAAAGGTGTTGTATAATATATTTTAAATGCCATTGTTGTAAAACTAATTTGTTCAAAATTTCAGGGATGTTTTCTATGCTGTCGATAAGATATTAATGTACAATAAACCTTCATATAATGCCATGCTTATACAACACAATTTCAATATAACAGTCTACAGATATCTATGAATCTATATGAATTTATATTAGGGGAATTACCTTTTAGCCCACATCTAAGTACATAATACATACATATGTTTTTTGCGTAGCATCAATTTTTTACCATTCAAAATGTTTATTGTTGAAAATCATCTTCGTTTTCTGTCAGGAAAGTGCATTAAAAGTTATAATTATTAATCTCTTTCTGGTAAGTTACATATGTAATTAACGTGTAAGGCTTTTATTCCAAAAACTGTAAAATTACGAACTAAACGTTTAAAAACCAAAAGCATTAATTGCAATTAAGTCTATAAAATAAGGATGAACATTTTTTAAATAAATGTTTACCCTTATTTACTATTTACTCGTATTTTATAGACTTAACTACAATTATTGGTTTGGTTTTTGAACCTTTACTTCATAATTTTACAGAATTTTTGGAATAAAAAACATTTTTTTAGTTTTTAAATGTTTAATATGTAATGATTTTTTTTATATAAGAAATTTATTTTTATAGTAAATATTTTTTGTTGGATATATCATTGTTGTTCATATAATTTAAAAAAAAGGTTTTGAAATCTAATAGTACTTTTTGTATGTGATGTGAGTCTCATATAGCATGACATTTCTATGGAACCTAACATCCGTATTATGTGAGGACTAACTCCTTCATATAACATAGATATTAGGTTCCATAAAAGTTCCAGTATGATAGATTTATTTATAAAGTTTTAATTTTTACACAAATAAATGTATTCAAAATTTGGGTATGATTAATTCTTTTAATATAAATATTGATGACAATTAAAATATAATCATATAGTGAATACTCTTTAATCATTTTTGTAATGTTTTAATTTTATTTTGGTCAGTAGTTTTGAATAGTATGCAACATATTAGGAGAAAAAACAAAATTTTGACATTTATTTTATAAAAACATGCTGAAAATTATTGAATATAATAAATACTTTACTTTTTGATGATATTGAAGGGGGTTATGAATTGCTTATTTTACCAAACAGTCATTCTCAATTAATTATTAGTCTTCCATATTTACATTAAAAGAATTTGAGTTTAATTACTGGTAATATGATTTTAAACCAAAAACAAATTTATAATTTATTTTAATAAAATCATGAATTTAATTTTAGTATATTAAATTCGTTTAATATATTTTTAAAAGAATAAATATTCTTTAAAAATTCGATTGAATTTAGGTTGTACTTAGTATTATTGGTTATTTATGTTATATATATATAATTTTGGGTTTAATTTTTTTTAGAATATGCATTCAAGGCTATTAATCAAGGAGGGTTAACTTCTATTGGTCTTAAGGGTGAAGATACAGCAGTTTTAGTAACTCAGAAGAAAGTACCAGTATGTCAATATCTTTTTTTCTCTTCATAATTTTAAATTAGAGAAAGAAATAATTAATAAAAATGATTTATATTTATTTTTATTAATATATCAAATATACTTTTAAATTATAAAGTATAGGAATATCTCACACATTATAGTTAATGTTCCAAAAAATTACTGCAGTAATTGAATCTGCAGTGATCACAGAAAGTGATAATTTGTTTTTAAAAGGAATTTTTTATTTAAAAAATAATTTGAACTGATGGTGATAAATTTCATACAGAATCAAAGATAGAGTTACAGCAGTGAGGATGAACTTTACATATATACTATAAATGTGTTGTATATGTATTTATTAAAATAATATAGTCTTTTTTATAATTAAATAATAAATTATTCCGGACGAATGCTTTGCATAAGTGGTCTGGAACATAACTGCCACAGTAATGAGAAATACCTGTATATCAAATTTAAACATTGTTGGACATAATTCGTTCATTTTGAAGTCATTGTTTTTGACTTCAGTGGAAATTTTTGGGATGAATTAATTTGTATTAGTTGGGTACCTATTGAATTTATATTATGTTTCAGATTTAAAGAAAAATATTCTTTTTATTATGTTTATTTCAGTTTTTAAATTATTTTGGTGATCATTTATTCAATTTTCAAGAAAACTGCTACACCCTGTTAATTACTATTGTGAAAAAATAGCACTCGTATGCAGTTTTGGGAAGTTTCAACACATTTACTAACTAAAAAAAACAACAAACGTTTTCGGCTCTTTCAGCCATCATCAGGTTCCATCGTTCTAGAATACAATTAGTTATTTGA
>WUQG02041537.1:0-10649 GCA_011317285.2 Androctonus mauritanicus | reverse complement strand
TATACTTCTAGATCACTGAATAAGAGAATAAGTGAACATAAAAAAGACATTGAAAATGCCACCTCGACAACAGCGTTAGCACAAAGAGCCCTTTTAACTGATTTGACCGTAAATTGAAACAAAGCCACAAACTCTTACTAAAACAAGAGGACCCAAGAAAAGGAAAAATTGCAGAGACTGATGATTTATAATAATAGAAGATCGGAAGTGAAACCAATTAACAAAACAGATCCAACTGTCATAAGTAATGCTTGGAAATCCTGTTCTGAGTTAAAAAAAATTATAGACAATAATTTAAAACTATATTTTTATTAATATAACTTTTTAATTAGTTTATTACTATATATTCAATTGTATGTATAAATGATTTATATTAATGTTTAATTAATTAGCACTGTTTATTTAAAAACCAATACTTGTTTTTATAGTGTTACCATAGTTACCATTTTATTTTTCGTTCTTTTGAATCAGTTTGGAAGCTGAGGAGGATTTTAATAAAAATTGAAAGCACTTCTTCTAGTCATATCTTTTGTGTTTTTTTGTGTATATTTTAAAAAAAAAAGATTTCTGCCATAGTGCTAACTGTATATGCTATTGATGTGATCAGTATTCCAAAAATATATTTTCATTAATTATTTTATAAAGTAAAATAGAAATCTTTATTATAATTTTTTCAAATATAAATATTAAAGCTGAAAAATTACCAGCAAACTGCATTATATTACTAATCTGTTTACCAAAGTTTTTACTTCTCCAAAAATTCTTCAAAGTTTCTCTTAATCCAAAAATTGAATCATTGATTGGATTGTTGAAATTTCAATTAGATTGAATTCAGACTTTTTGAAATTAGAAATTGAATTTTATGGATGTTTTTAATGATAATGTTTACTGAAATTAAATTTTGTTCTAAATTTTATTGCTAAAATATTTTTGAAGAAGAAATTTGTATGCTAAAAAATAAAATTGATACTACTAATTTATAAAATGAAGAAAATAATTAATTTTAATATTTTTAAGTTTAATTTTTTTTATTTTTACTGAATCTGACCTTGCAGATAATATTTGTATTTCTTTATAATAGTGAGAATTTTTAATTTGTATAAAATACTTAAATATTTCTCTTTTATTATATAGAGGCTCATCGAGCCTTAGAGTTGCTGGAGGAATATCACAGTAAATTGACTAAACCTCAAGATAAACAGCTTCGAAATGCAATTGAACGTGTGATAAGAATTTTCAAAAGCAGACTCTTTCAAGCTCTTTTGGGTAAGAAAATTATCATCATATAAATATTATTAAAATTAATGAACTTTTATAATAATAATAATGTTTACAAAAACCTATTGATAATTAACTTGTATATTAAGAGAAATTAGCCTTCAATTTCTCATAGAATTAAAGTTGAAATTTCAAAATATTGGGTTGTCTGGAAAGTTCATGTTTTTTTGCAGTTATCAGTAGTTAAAGCTAAAGTAGTCAGAATATACAAGATGATATTTAGCTTAGTTGTGTCATTGTAAGATGACATTCTAAACATTATAAAGTTTGATTTTATCAGAATAAAGACAATTTTGCATTAGTTAATTTCATTTTCATAACGAATGCTGATGGGATTCATTTGTAATATGTAATATTATACAAGTTTAAAAAAGGGCTTTTACAATTGATGCAACAAAAATGTGTGATGTTTATGGGGATTGTGTGTGTGTGTGTGTGTGTGTGTGTGTCAGAAGTGATTTTAAAAAATTTAGAGAAGGAAATTTAAGCCTGGAAGCCTCACTTGGATGCTCTTCTGTCATCGATAACTTTTACATCTCTTCATGGATTAAAAATAATTCTCGATTAACACAACAAGGGAATTTGCTGAGAATTTTAAAATGTCGAAAATAACTATTGATGACCACTTAAAATCAATGGGATGGATCAGTAAATATGATGTCTGGATTCCACACGAATTATCTGAAAAAATCAAATAGATCAAGTTGCAGTGTGTTTTTCATTGCTTGATTGTCTTAAGTTTGAACTATTTTTAGAAAGAATAATAACTAGAGTTAAAAAGGGGATCCTTTGTGATGATGTAGAGAGAAAAAGACAGTGGTCTAAATGAAATTTGCCTTTAAAAATTCCAATGCCAAAGCCAAATCTTCATTAAAAAAGGTCATATTTAGTGTTTGATGGGATTTTAAAGGAATAATTTATTATGAGCTGCTAAAAAAATAATGAAATTATTAATGTGAATAAATATTATAGTCAACTTGTCAGTTTAAAAGAAGAAATTGCAAAAAATGACCATCCCTAGCAAACAGAAAAGATATAATTTTCCACTATGATAATGCTAGGCTAAAAATTTTAAATATTAAAATTAGGCTAGGCTTAAATTAAATTTAAATTAATGCTGGGCTTAAATTTAAAAATTTTGTTTTGTTTATTTTTAAAAAATGTGCAAACTTTCTGGACAATCCAATAGTTTGTTTTTTAAAGTCTTTTTGGGGAGAAATATCTGTTTAATATCATTGCCATGATGACTCAGCAGAAATTAAAGGAGTTCAGCTGGGAAGTTCTCATTCATTATCCATACTTGCCAGATATTGTACTATCAGTTTATCTTTTTGGTCACTACAAAATTCTCTAAAAGGAAAAAAATTTGAAAATATTGATGATATCAAAAATCACTTAAAAACGGCAGGTAAGAGGTTGTTCTAAACGGCAGGTAAGAGGTTGTGCCGCTTGACGATGTTGTCACTATCCTTGATGATATCACTTAAAAACATATTTTCAATCAAAACTGTCAAAATTTTTCAAAGATGGCATCGTGAAACTACTGACTTGATGGGAAAGGTTATAAGTTTAAATGGAAATTATTTTATTGAATAAAGATATCTTTAAATTAAAAATTTTTTTTTCGTTTATTTGTAAAAAAATGCACAAACTTTCTGGACAGTACAGTAATTTGTTTTTTAAAATTTTTTTGGAGAGGAATATCTATTCAATATCATTGTATTTTTTATTTTAATGCATAATATTTCTGAATCCAGTTTAATACATCTTACTTGAGTATAGAAATAAATTTTAATCATCATAAATGAATATATAAATTTAAGTGTAATTTTTTTATTATTAAAATTAAAATTGGCTCCTAAAACATTGAATTGAAATAATATGTAAAATTCTTGTGAGAAAAAATTTTAATATGTTTCTTTTCATCATTTTGCTTTATTTTACTAGACCAATGATATAAAAAAAAAAAAACTCCTGTTAATTTGAATTATTTTTTTTGTATGATATAAATTTATCAAAAAAATTTTTAATTTTTGGTTATGTACATAAATTCTTTAAAGTTGTTGGATGATTAAGAAAAATTTTATTTTATATCTAGACTAATGCTGATGATTGTTGATTCACAATAGATTCTATTTATATGATCAGGTAATAAGTTAATGTGGTCATAGTTGGGAATTCTTTATATCTATCAACTTCTCATCATCAATATTCACAATTTATTTTATTATTATTGTTTTGTGCATTTATTTTTTTGTTTATTATAAAAATGATATGTTATGAGAATTGTAAAAAAAAAGCCATTGACATAAAAGTCTTGTTTTTAACAACATTGGGCCATAATTCTGAGGGAATTAATAGTATGATCAGTCATTTATTATTATGCTTTAGTATTTTGGTCAATCTTGATATTATTGGTATTGTCCAGGTGTTAATATTTTCTATTGTTTTTTTGATGTGTGTTTTAAGCAGTATTTATATAAATCATTAACATTTATAAGGTGCATTAATACATATTTTTTTAATATCTATGGACTTGACCTATATAAGATATAGGAACATGTATAGTTATCCCAATTTCCATTAGAGTAAAATTGTTTGTCTCCTTTAATATGCATGCTCCTAATTGAAGCATAGTCAGAATTTTGCAAGTTCTGTCTTACTTGAATCATGATTTAATGAAGAAAAATTTCAAAAATGGATAGCAAATTTTCTGGATTATTTTAAATCCAAAAAACTCCACATTGAAGTCAGTTTTATACTAGTGGAAGTTGGGACAACTGTACCTATTGGTAACTGAGATAACTGTACTATAGCTGATGTAGATAAAACCTACAGATATTAAAAAAATTTGTTAATGGTTCTTATAAATGTTGGTAATTTATACAAATTAATTGATATATTGAAGAATATGGCCAATTGCAATCATTATAAATTATGATGATTTTATTTCAGGCTTTGAACATGGAAGTTTTAAGTAAAATTATTTATGATTATTATAGGATGTTATTCCTAACAAAAAGAAATTGCTCATTCTAGGAAAATTAATTGAATTCATTAGCAAAAATCATTTTTATAGTGGTAACAACTGTCATTGACATTTCATATTCACAACTACATACATACTGTCATTATTAACTATATGCAAAAATAAACTTGCTTGCTTCTGTAATGCTATGTAATTTCAATTATAATGGCAATTTATCTTTGTAATAATAAAATTAGTTAGAGTTTTTCCTTTTGAAAACTTTACAGTGTATTGAGTTGAATCATTTTCATGTAACTTTTTACATCATCATTGAATATTGGCTAATAACAATAATGCTTGGATAGATGATTGTGATTTATCTTTAAGAAATGTATACAGTGTGCCCTCAAAACTTTAGTTAATAAAGTCCTTGATTAAATTTTAATATGAAAACAATTTCACAGAAATCCTAATTATATATTCAGATGTGATTATCTTAAAAAATAAAATTTTTATATTTTTCAAATATTTTCTGTAAAATCTGTTTTAATTATTAAAAACTTTAGGAAAAAAATAAGTATATATGTCTCAAAACCTTAAGTAATATTTTGAAATTATAAATAAATTTGCCTGTAATCTCATCAGACATGTGTATGGGATAATTTATATAAGAGAACTGTATGAATATGCAAATTAACTACTTTTATGAATTTAATAATAATGTCAAAACAAACAATTTACAAATAAAAAAAGTAATGAAGATTTGGCAATTAAAAATATAAAGCTAATTTGTTAAACAAATTATTGCTGTTATTAACAGAACATCTAGTGATACTGTATTTACAAAATTTTGGCAAAAAATGATAATGTTCATTCCAAAAATGAACATGCAGACCTAAATGAATATCAGAGATGACAGGAAAATAATAAAGTTGGTACCTAATGGTGAAATATCATTATCTAATATAGCAACATTTATGGTGATTCTGCTTTGAAGGACACTGTTCACTGGAGGTTAAGAGCATGTCCCAATCTGGTATTTACCACAATGAAAAGAAAGCCACCATTGAAACTGAAAAATTTAAATGCAAGGAAACAGTGGGGACATGAGCATATGTCATGGACAGATGAATAGTTGTTTATAATTTTTGCTGATGGGAAAAAATGAAATTTGGATGACCCTGATTTAAAATTAATTTGGATTTATTTAGGATATTAAAATGATTTAAGGAAATCGCCAAGGTTACTTTTAATCAATAACAAAGTGGAGGATCTATAATGGTATGGGGAGGATTTTGATTTAAATGTATAACAGATTGGCATTCATTTCAAATTGTTAAAAATCAGAAAATTATTAGATCTTAAAGGAATGCCTTCTTCCTTATGACTGTAAATTTAGAGTCCTAATTAGATTCTTCAGCAAGATAATACACAAATTCATTTATCAAGATCAACTTTGTTATGGATATGAGAGCATCATATGAATGATATGGAATGGTCAGCTCAGAGTACTGATTTAAATCCTGTAGAAAATCTATGGGATGTTATGGCATGACATGTTTGTGCTGTAGGAACACTGTTTAAATATAACAGATCTAAAAACAGTAATTGAAATCTGTTGGTTTAATTTGGAACTAGAATTTTGCCAAAATCTTATTTTATCTATGAAAAATAGAATGTTGTTATTTGTAATGGAGGAAAGTGTACAAAATTACTAACTTATTTGCATCTAATAAATTTTATTCAAAGAATCTTTATATTACCTACAGTATTGAGACAAGTTTTTCTTATTACTTTTCCAAAATTTCAAATATCAAAAAAAAATTGTAGCAAAAGTTAAAAATATGAAGATTTATTTTTGAAATACAATTGCATCGTAATAAATACATTTTGTTTCACCAAAATGATTTTTAAATTTAGGTAATAAATTAATTTAATAATAAAAATTTACTCAATTAATTTATTATCTAAACTTTTGAGACATGTTGTAAAGTGTGCAATAAGTCATTCAAAATAGAATTCATATAAATAACTGTCACTAATCAAAATCAACAGTCATCTGATTGCTGATTTTAGTCAATGACATCATTCCCTGGCTTATTTTATATTAATGGCATTTATCATTACTAATCGCAACATATACAAATAGCACTCAATTTATGACAGAGTTCAGTTCCAAAAATTTTGGACCTCACTGTCATAAATTGGAAATTGATGGAGGTCAGAAATGTCCAAAATTTATGGATTTCTCACTAATAATGTTTACTAGGACGCTATATTTTATCTTAATAAACATAATGAACACAAAACTACAAGAATCAGACACAAAAAAGGATGCTTTCCATATATTAGATCATTGAATCGGGAAATCGAACGCAGGTCAATTGCATTGACCAGTAGCAGAATTTATTGATGATATTGCCATTATAAGTTAGTCATTTGAGGATTACATGTGCGAGTTTTTAATTTAAGAATTGAGAGAAATTTAGTATTATTGCAGAATAATAATCATCAACATAAACATATTTTTTTATATTGTTCTTTTTCATCTGTCCCTTCTCTGGGATAGATGAAAAAGAACAATGTAAGAAAATCTTTATAAATCTTTTTTCTTTTTTTTTACAGCTTTGAGTAGTTTATTATGTTGATTTCAAAAATATTTTGTGAAGATAGAAAACTATAGTGCTGCATTGCTTATAGTGCTATAAAAACTGCCATAGGAATTTTTTACTTAACTGTCAAAGTTTTACTAAAACAGCCAATTTTATATACAGGCGTTCCCTGAATTACTTAAATCAGACTTATATAAATTTAATTTTATGGAAAAAATTCTAATATTCTAAATTTTTTTAACTATAACATTTTATACAATGCAATATTGTAATTTTATAGAATAAATGGTCATGAAATTATTTGAACAAGAATATTAATACTGAATTGTTAATAATGTTATGATCAGATAAAAGGAATGACTACATGCATTTTTTAGAACTTGGTGACATCATCTACCAACTATCGACTTTGATATTGATTGTATATTACAAGAAAGATGAGTTCTCCTACACTGCCCTTTAAAACTTAAGTACAGATATGAAAGTTGAATAGAACTGGTAGTGTTCAATCAATTTACTTCAAAATGTAGGCAGGTATTGTGTAAACAACAATACTTTCAAAACAAACAAACAAATCAATATTTGCATTAGTAACAAGGAAAAAATGATTACAAGCTATTTCCCATTATGACTCATGATGGGATGCACACAAAATAATGGCTTAATATGGAATATGTCCTCTTGAGACATGAATGCATGCTTGACACTGATGGTTCATGTCTTTGATGAGATCATCAAGTTGTTTTAAAAACAATAATTGCTACTTCAAGAGCAACTAACAGTTTTTGAAATGTGCTGAGAGATTGTTGCTCCATCAAAGGAGAAATTCTATCTTGAAAAGACAACATTCCCCAAGTCGCCATAAATTACTTCAACTACAGTTCTTCCAAGAGCATCCCTCTCATGCTCTATAGCAGCTTTTCTCAAATTATGTTCTGTGGAAGGTCCATAAGTGTTCTATAAAAAATTATGAAAATTAATATGTCTCACAATTTTAAATGCTGTGCCAACTTTAAATTGAAATTGCTAGTTTATTTTAGTATTTTCATGTGTTTTATTTTACATAATTACAATTTGATAGTAAATATTTGTTTTGTTTTCCTAACTCTTATATTTACTTTTTAATTTATTTATTATTAATATCTACTATAAAATAACCAAGATGCTCCATAAAAATTTCAGGATTTGTGAAGTGTTCCATCATAGAAAAAGTTTGGGAAATGCTGCTCTGTAGGATTAAGATAAGGGGAGCATGCTGGTCAAAACATCCATTGTATATCTTGTTCCAAAAAATATTCATCCATCAGTCATGCTTGTGTGGGTAGGCATTAGCATCCATTAGAAGAATGTGTGACTATCTACTGCACCTGCATAAGGTCTAAAATATGGTCAAGAATTTCATCCCAGTATCTCACTAATGTCACAATGCTGCCTACAAACATGTGGAAATCAATGTATCCATTCAAGAAAAAGCCAGCTTCACTGTCACACTTCCATCACAAAAAGCATGGCACTTGATAATATTAAAAGCTGGGACTGGATACCATGCCAATTTCCATAATCTCAGTTATCTGTTATCTGGTAAGGGACTAGTTGGGTTATCTGGTCTGGGCCAGGGAAAATTGAGATTCATCTATAAACAGGACATTGCTTCATTGATCTCTAAACACACTGTAATGTGTTGACATGCTAAACATTCCATTGTAATTGATCATTCTTGTGCCTAGCCTGCAATGACATACACATTACTGATCATCATGCTTAGGGGTCTCTGCTTATACAATGTTCTATTGTTCTTTCTCACTGCTCTTAAAGGAACTATCAGTTACTTATTTTTCCTTAGCACTAATGAGCAGACCCAATACTACTATTATTTCAAACAAAAATCTTTTATTTGAGGAATGTTTTCGGCATTTTAATGCCCTCATCAGCTCAATACATCCAAAAAAATATTTTGAACAAATGTTCCGAACACAGAACAAATTCTGTTTTTTAAAAATTCTACATGCGTCAATGACGTCATCTAAATTTATAACATTTAAATTCATAAATAATTATACTTAAATATATATCTGAAACTTAATAAAATATAACATAAGCAAATAATAACCGAACATCATGACAACTGTAAACATAAAATAATGTTCAATTTTTTAAAATAGTTCTTTCTTATCCCCTTTTGTAGTTCTTTTAAACAATTCTACTTTAACTGCCCCTTTCTTTCCTATTTCGTATTACATACCTCCATGCTTGCGGCAAATCCACAATAGAACATTGGACTATTCAAGGGCTGAATCTTTTTTATTGTTGTTGAGGCATTTTCAAAGTGGTTAGAGGTGGAGGTAGTCAATACAATGTTGTCAGCATTGGCAATTAAAGAATTAAGGCGTCACTTCATTGGGCTAGCAATGATGATAATGTCAGATAACACAACAGCCTTTACATCAGCACAGTTCAAATCCTTCCTAGCCAGGAATGGAATCCGGGCTAAGATGATTGCACCCTTTCATCCAGCATCGAATAGTCAGGCAGAGCAAATGGCACAGTTTATTAAGTAGTCATTAAGGAAATGGATCAATGGGGATTTTAACCTATGGCTGGCTTGATTTCTTTTATTGCAATACATGACGCTGAGCAAGCCAGGAGGTGTGAGTTCAACTGATCTGTTACTAGGTTGGACACCACATACGTATCTTGACAATATATACCCAGACCATTCGAGTTCTAGTTTCAGCATTCATAGAAAAAAGAACAATCACAAAAGAAGTTTTAAAACAAATGAAGACGTCTATATCTGATCTTATACTGCTGGGAATCAGTGGATGCCAGCAAAAATTACAGCCACAGAAGGAGCTATTATGTACACACTCCAGACATCAGATAGTAAATATCTACAGAGACATGTGGACCAAATTTGCCTGGCTTTACATCAGAATGCTGAATATCAATCAATATCACTGCCTAATGAAGATGAAATGGCAGTAACCGATGTAGACAGTGCAGGGGAGAATATGACAGCAGAAATGGAGTGGCAATGAAGACAATAAAACTTCTAAACCAGATGGAGAGTTACAATGTTGGATCATCTGTACGTGATTAAGAAAATAAAGTGTTTTTAACTGTTACCAAATGTTTCTTTGTCAGGCTGTGGCCTACAGATTTAACAATTACAAAATTAATTCAATTTCAAATCAAAATTGAAAATAGACTGCATATTGTCCTCTCGTGGCAAACTAGAGAAATTGCATTTATGACTAATTTTAGCAAAGTATTTCATAATGATTGCATTTTGTGTGTATATTGTGTGTCCATAGTGTGGATTTACAAGAATTAATGAAAATGTTTTGTGTAGTAGGAGAGTAAATATAATTTTCTAATGTCTTAAGTAAAAACCATGTTATAGAAGTACCTTATTATATGTGGGTTTCAGCAATTTTCAAATCGTGTTGGAGTGAAACCATGTTGTAGGAAACTGTGTTATAGGAAGAATACTTGTACTATAATTTTTTATTTTATTTTCGCCACTATGAAGGAAATTGTAATAAAATATGGCTTTATTCTGTTTTGCTGCCTTAAAATCTTTAATCTTTTAATACATTAGTTTTTGCTGGCAATGTCACAGCAAAACAACATTAAGTGAGACAATGTTAAACAAGGATCTATTGTATAAGGAAAAATGCTTCAATTGTAACAAAAGTTCACCAAGACTGAACAAAACAAAAACAAAAGTAAAATGCAAAGCACTCTAACAGTCAAAAACTTTATTCAGAAACGTTTTCAACATACTTGCC
>WUQG02041526.1:0-10649 GCA_011317285.2 Androctonus mauritanicus | reverse complement strand
AACAGAAAATTTCCGAAATTTCAAAAGCGATTTTCTCGAAAACGCTAGAGTAGTGGCCCCCAATATAGGGGTGATTCATCATCTACTCTTTATGCTCTTTCAGATGACAAAATATCGGCAAAATCCCAGACACATTGGGTGTGATTTTCCCTTTTCAGGAGCAGACCAAATACTCTGGTAAAAACACTTTTTATTAGACTAATGTAGCACTTTCGGCATACAAGCCATCTTCAGCATCAACAAAACATAATCGAACAGTACATTTTGGTCTGCTCGTGAGTGCTTACAGAATATAGACTCTTGAAATTTTTAATAATCCATCAAAATTTTTTATATAGTTATTTAGAGCACTCCGATTTTAGTAAAGAACCATGAAATTTGAATGAAATGTATTCTATTTAATTTCATATATATAAAGTAGGTCCTGAGTTTAATTCACCTAAAATATTTCTGCATAAGTTCAACAATGTTTAAATTTTATAAATACATATAAATGAATGCATTAGCAAATGGAATAGCGAAATGAAATTTATGAACATATTTTAAGCATAAATAAATAATTTTAAGGTCAAGAGCATTATTTTTGCAAAAAAGTAAATTGCTTAATGAATTTTTCATAAACATTTTATGAAAATTCAACAAAAATAAAAAGATTTATGTATTTGTGTATCTCTGAAACTGCATAAATTAAAACCATGTAAATCACATAGCTATTATATATAATATATTTATATTGTTAAATAACAAAAGTAGAATAACTATAATTCAAATTATTCTTTGTCATGTAGCTACAAAGTATGTAATACTAAGATAAAATGAAAAGTTAAATAAAAATTCATTAGCAACGAAGTTTTATGTGATAAGGAATTTTATACTCAAAAATTTATAATAATATACTGAAAATAATCTTATTTTATATATATATATATGATAAACATAGATAATATATGAAAATATTTTTCTGCATTATATTACATTTCAAGCAAATAATTATAAGACTAATAAAATTAAACTAAAATACTGGCATAATTTTAATTTTATCATGATATTCAGTACAAGCATTCCATGAGTTATGAACATTCTAGATACAAATGTATGTACTTACAAATATGACATTCTAATTAAAAATTTCAGGAAATTTAAAAAAATCTTTAAGAATTT
Organism: Androctonus mauritanicus; assembly: GCA_011317285.2. Lineage (NCBI taxonomy): Eukaryota > Metazoa > Arthropoda > Arachnida > Scorpiones > Buthidae > Androctonus > Androctonus mauritanicus. The sequence goes on along the minus strand of WUQG02041526.1, from coordinate 9,488 downwards.
TAAATAGTATGTCAAAATTCTCTAGCAATAAATATAAATAAAAAATATAAATTAACACATTATAGCAGTATTTCAAGATGACAAAGATGACATCAAAAACTTTTGCTTTAAAATTTGGAATTTTTAATCAAATCTTTAAAATAAACTTCTAATTAATCCAATTATGAAATAGTATATGCAGTAGTTTCAGTATTCTAAATGACAATGACATAACTTACATATAAATTAAGTTCATAACATAAGCAGCACCTATAATTGTTCATTCTTATTTATTAAAATAAAAAATATTTCACTATTTGTAATGAAGAAATCATACTTTCATTTATAAATTTTTTATTAGTTTTAAATAATTATGAGAAATTCAACTAAAATTTACAAATCATTAGCTTACATCCAATTGAGATAAAGAAGTAATCATTCCATCAGGAACACATTTTTCCCAACTTTCAAGAAATTCTTCTAAGTTAAACTATAAATAGCAATAATTAATTTTATTAACAAAAAAATATAAAATTATTTTAGAAATAATAGAAGGCAAACAATTTAACATAAAAATTACTTCTGACTGTCAAAATTTAATAATTTTTAATACATTTTATATAAATACATTAAACTTCTAATATAATTAGACTTTGAATAAAATTAAATATTATAATTAATAAAAGTTTTTAAGATTTTAAACAAATATACCTTTCCTGTTGGTCGTAACAGCATTTCTGCATAAAATCTGCAAACTTTTTTCTCATTTAGTTTAAAAAATTTATCACCTAAATAAAATATAAAATATTCAATATAAAAATTATAGCTAGACTGAAAAGTATATTGAAAAAACATTATGTTTTTCTGGTAGTTTATTTTTTCTATGTATAGACTGATATTAAAGCTACATATTTTATAATTTATAATAAAGGATACAAATAGTTTTTATTTTCTTAAAAGTTATATAATTTAAAATTTTGCTCTATTTTAATTATTGTATTATGTTTATTTTCATAAATTATTAAGTTAGAATCTCCCCATCTTTTGTTTAAAGAAATAATTATGAAAAATTTTATATAAACTGACTTTTGAATATTAAAATTTATTGTAAATATGTATAAAAAACACATTTATATCTCAGGGTTGCTAGCATTAAGGAATTTTGGAGCTCTCAGAATTCAACAAATTAAATAAGAAAATAAAAATTTGTATAATTTTTGGTGCCCCTAAAAATTTGAGGCCATTGATGCATTCCTAGTATTAAATGCACCACTGTATATAAACATGAACAACATAGTTGAAGACACTACAGAATACTAACAATATGAATGGAACAATTATAATATGCAACTATATACTGTATATTCTGTTAAGTAATAATGCATTTATGTATTAATACAACACATATTTCTGCTGTCCAAACATTACATATAGGTAGATCTCTTTGTCTAGCATTAACAGAGAGATTCTATGTTTACAATTTTTTGACAATATTCCAATATACTGCATATAGATCATAGAATAATAGTTTTCAAAATGTAGTATTTCATTTCCTAAGAAAATGTAACAATGTTCAAATGACTGAAGACTAATCAAATATGTAATAATTTCAACAGATCTTTAATTCTAAGATCACATATTTTGGAAAAATATAATAATCCAATACAAAATAATATATTATAAATACAAATTGTTTTAATAAATTATAAATTCTAAATTAATAAAATATTTATATTCTATCCTAGAATAGAATCAATAGATTAGGTATTATATTCTAAAATCTATAAATAGAATATAATATCTAATTTATTTATTGATATTCTATGATCTATGAATAGAATAAAATAAATAAAAATAGGTCAAAGAATGAATACAATATTATAATTTACTTTATATATATGCATAGATATTTTACAAAAAGAAAGAAGTCAAACTAAAGGAAAAAAAAGGAATGAGAATTAAAAAAAAATTATTATTATTTGTTTAAAAGGGAACAATATATTTGTTTCTAAGACAGGAGTAGCCAACAAAATTTGTTTCTAAAGACATACTGTTATATATTTTGAAAATACTGATGTAATATATAAAAATGAAATAAATATTTGAAAGAAATGATAAACTTACCATCAGTATCAAAATTTTCAGTAAAATCAGCAAACCAGTACAAGCACTGTTTTATAATTTCTCTAAATAAAATATATAAAATAATTAATTCTTTCAGAGAAAAAAGTGTATATAATATTATAAAGATATTCAGAAAATCATTTAATTTATAATATAAAAATTTATTTATTTATTTATCTTTAAAAATTATAACAATAGAATTCATGACATTAACTGCAACAAAACAATTATTAGCCAATAATAATAATAATAATAATAATAATATCAATTATAAAACATTAAATTTCATTTCATATACACTTTATTCAAATTCTAATATAAAACTTGGCCTTGATAAATACTTATTATAGATAAATATTTTGTAAATGATTCTATAAAAATCAATCTTAATATATAATTACTCACTAGGAATCATTTACTCCGTACGTGATGTTTGTTTATCTATCTTTTTAATATGATTTTTAAATAAACTCTCTATACCACATGTATATTATTTGATTTCTTAAATGGATAAAATTTTATTATTGAATTATTTTTCTTTAATTATTAGATTTTCTCAAATTTTGTATATCCTATCTTTCTATAAAAACTTTTTAATACTAGAAAGAAATGATTTTCAAAGTTATTAAAGTTAAAAATTATCACTAATTAGTGATTATGAACTCATAGTATGAAAATGTTTAAAATAATATATTATAAATGCATAAATTTATAAAGAATGCATTTTATTCAAAAATAATTGTTTTATTGCATTACAGAATGTTAATAAAATTAATATTCTATAATATAATAACTACAGAAAGAAATAAACTTAAGCTCCAATTATCCAAATATCAAATCTATATTTAAATAAGTAATAAAATGAATATAAAATATTCAAAATACAATTAATGAATAGAAAATTTACATGTAAAGTATTGGAATATTGTAAAACATTCACAAATGCAACTAATAAAAATCTTATAGATGCAAAATTCAACAATCAAAATAGTTTTAAATAACCTTTCTAGTTTCAAAATGATATATATAAAATTATATATATATCAAAATATATTATTATATATCAACTTCATATCTAATAGTTTAAAGGAAATTTGAATTATTTTAAACAAAATAACTGAGTTTAGTTTTATACAAATACTAAAATACAAGAAACTTGCATGAAATAGTCTAATCTAAAGTATAAATACAAATACTCCTCAGACTATATAAAAAATTGAAAAGATATTTATATAAACTGAATTTTATGCAGATAAAAACAAATTTTTAACAAAAATTCATGTGGATGGATATTATATAGAATTCAATATTCACTTTATTATTTTATTTTTGTAGTATGGTACAATATTGTTCCATGAATTAAAGGAAATAAATGCTATATGGAATGATGTTATATCAGTAATATGATATTTTAAAATTAATAAATATTATTTACAACATAAATAAGCAAACTAACCTGAATTTTTTAATTGTGTAAATATTTACATTCTATATTGTATTATTATATTTTCTCAATCTATTTATTCATTTTCATTTATTTAAAAAATTTAAATTTTATGAAGAATGTAAATATAAACAATGTTTTTTAATTAATTTTGATTTTTTATATGAAATTTGTAGCAATGATCAATATTTTTTCAAAACTACTTCAAAAGATAGTAATTTATTTTATATTTCAATATAGTAGTAATGTTTCAGATATTTTTATGTTTATAACTTTCTCAAAATTCATAATACATATGAGTTTTGAGAAAGTTATAGAAAAACAAAAGTTATAATGCAAAGTCACGAATTCTATTGAACATCAAATATCAATAATAATAACGAGCATAATAAAATAATAAATAGGATAGGTCAGAGTCAACTTCTTCACACTCCTCCCCTCGTAAAATAAGGAACTGCGTAGCATTTCCTTTAAATTTTGTCCGTCGGAGCTTACTCGTTTACATTTTCTGTAAACTTTTCATAGCCTCACTGATAATTTAATAATAGTTTCTCTTTCATTTTTTTTTCTTTATGAGCGTTTAGTTGATCCTTAAAATCTAACATGTGGAGGTTACTTTCTTAACAAAATAAATACGTTATATCCATAAAAGGATGCATGATCAATATCAATCGTTTGATGATAGGAAAATTTTCATACTAATTCTTTTCGAAGACTGTAAGAGACCTTCCCCCTGTTAATGTTTACTTTGTTAGTATTTTAGTAATAAATCTTTTACAGTCATCGATGAATAATGTTTAAAGTTTCCAAAATATTTCAAGGACTCAACCTTTTTGGATTTACAATTACTACTGCTGAAAAGAAAAATTAATTATTCATACGACCTATCTTCTTCGAGGCGGAAGTCTAGCTAGGCGACGATAATCTACTCTTTGCCATGGCCTGAGCTGTTGAGTCGGCACATTTGAGCTTCTAGCAATATGCGGACTGGAAACTGTTCCTCTAATGTCGCTCTCTAATGGTGCTGAAGGTCTTGCATTACCGGCGTCTTCTTCTGTGATGTTCCTCACTGGGTACAATGGTTTGTTAAATAGGCGATATTTCTTCAAATTGGCTGTGTTGACAACCATGAATGGCTCCACTAACTGGATCCTTTAATTTGTAATTGAGTGAAGAGATCACTTTTGAAATTTCATAAAGTCCTGCCCACTTAGGTGCTAATTTGGAGCTGAATTGTCTACGGGCAGAAGAAATAGGATGTGTTTTTAATAGTACTAAATCACCCACCTGAAATATTTGCTGTCTATGACGACGATTATAGTGATGTCTTTGTTGATTCTGGGCGGAAATGACATTTCGTCTAGCTGTCTGTAGAATATTTTCAAGTTCCGTTAACTTCTCTTCGATAGTAGTTGGTGGGTTTGGGTACTGGGTTAGGCGATCCCATGGGAGTGTATTTCACATCCCAGGTGCAGTCTTAATAGTGTATATTGGGTAGAGTCCTGGACAGTCGAACGTATAGCTAATGCTAACTCCTGCAAGTGCACGTCTCAATCTCGATGATTTTTGTATATAAATATATGTGCCGATCATACATCCTAAAGTGCGATTAACTCATTCTGTCATGTTAACTGGGGATGATACGGAGTAGTGAACACATGCTTTATCCCCATCTGGATGCAAACCTTGGCCATCAAATGTGAAATGAATTGAGGTCTGTTATCAGAAACCAGTGTTTTAGGCAGTCCATACCTGCAAAAATATTCATTAACAAGGTATTTTACAACAGTTTCCACCTTGATATCTCTCAATGGAAATAATTCTATCCATTTACTAAAGAAATCTGTTATTACTAAAATATAATTATTATTCTTTCTGGACCTTGGATAGGGACCAAGGATATCAACACCTACTTGATCACCGGGTTCCGTAATTTGTGCACTTTGCATTAATCCAGCCAGACGCTGTTGATCAAACTTAACGGTTTGGCAAGTATGACAAGACAAGACGTATTCCTTTATGTCTTGAGCCATGGCTGGCCAATAACATCTTTGTTGAACTTTCTTCATAGTAGCATTCCACCCCTCAGCAGAAACACTAATCATATTCTCAGCCATTTTTACTTTAGAGGTGATTACAGACAGTAAAATTGAAGAAGTGACAACACCAAAAAAACTATTAAGCTACTAAACTAACCTAGTCCCTGTTCAGATGCCAATTTGCAAAGTCGCAAATTCTATCAAACATCAATAATAATAATAAAGAGCATAATAAAATAATAAATAAGATAGGTCAGAGTCAACTTCTTCACAATAATATGTCAGAAATTAACCTAGCAATAAAATATTTAAATACATTCATCAAAAATACTAGATTATAAAATATTTCAAAAAAGTTACAAAGTGAAAATAGTTATAATTTTTGAAAAATGGCAATTATACAAAAAACAAACATTTTTTTGGCATTTATAGGGAAGGGAAATTGCATTGTGTGAAACTGCAATGCAACTGTTTTTTAAAATATTACAGAAAATAATTTAAAGCCTATTAATAGAAAGAATCACTATCAAATGCAATGATTAATCATTTAAAAATTACAATGTAAAAAAAATCTTATTGTTACATCGAACATATTCTGAATCTTGACATACTAGTGTATATATATATATAATGTCAAAAAATAATATTTGATATATTATCAATTTTTGACAGATTTTCTATATAACTCCTGATCATTATTCCTTCAGATATATTAATTTCTGATCACAGGAGTCAAAAAGATAAAAATTTTTAATATATAAAAAATTTAATGAATACTTAATGATTATTCTGTCAAAGTATAAATATTAAATAAAAAAGTTCTTTCTTTTTTACATATATTTTAAAAGTTTTATTACCAAGACTATTTCCACTGTATATTAATTTTTGTGTAATATTTAAAAAAATAAAATAAATTTAATAAATATAAAAACAAAATCAAAAATCTTTAGATTAATAAATTTTCAAAATTTTTAAGTAAAAATTCATAATTTAAAAAGTTATTTAAAGAAATTCAATAAATATAACAAATTCTATTAATTCAAAGTTTTATTAATATTTAATTTAAAATGTTTTAGATTTATATTTTATTATTTAGAATGAAAGAATTAAATTCACAAATTAAAAATTCTTATATAAAAAAAGTTATTTTAATTAAACATATAAAGAAAATTATACTTAAATAAAATATAAAATTAAATTTACAATTTAAAAAATAATAATAATAATAATAATAATAATAATAATAATAATAATAATAATAATAATAATAATAATAATAAACCTTGGTTCTAACTCTTGTAAAATATCTAACAATTTTAATTCTGGTATTTCATCAGTAGGCCATGAATTAGAATTCACAAGATTAAGAATAAAATTAAAAATTCGGCTTAGATAATCAAAATCTAATAAACGCCAATACCCTAAAAAATAAAATATTTTTATAATAAACAATAAAAATTTCATTTTATTTTACAATTTAATAGTTTTTATTTATTTTCAATTGATTATTTTTTAAAATTTATGAATATAGTTTCATGTTATCACAGAGACTGGAAAAAAGAAATCATTTTAGTGATATATATAAATCTTTTCAGAATACAGCTATCATTCATTTCTTTAAGCTATTATAAATTCTTCAAATATAAAAATTATTCCACTGAATCAATTAATAGATCATTTAATTAATAAATATCTGCTCCAAATATTATTTGGATTTATACAAGATATATACTTTGTTGCAAAAAAATAACACATCCCTAAAAAATAGAATGAGAACTGTGAAATTCAGTATACAAATGCCTTTCAACTATATATATATAAATGATTAAAATTTCATCACTAATGAATACACAAGATATTTTAAGAAAGCATGGGAAGGATGAATCTAGGACCAATATAAGGAATGGCAATCATAAGTACGGATATATCTATGAAAATGCCTAACATATCTATCAACAGTATGAGCAACTGAGCAAAATTGAGGAAGGCTGCTTCATATGCTTATAGCAAAACTGAGACAATTGTTTTTGTTACAGAGAATATAAATAGCTTAAAGAATATAGTATTTTTATTTTTGAAATGTATTATATTTACTTTAAATTTTCAAATATTTATCATAAGATTGAAATTTTTATATACACAGAAAATTATTAATGAATAATAAAGTAAAATACCATTTATTAAATATGCTTGAATATCAAAAAGAGCTTTCATTAATTCCTCATTACTTGCTTGAATGGTATCTAATAGATCATCAAAAGTATACTAAATGAAAACAAAAAAATTTTTATGATAAGTTTGCAATGAATTTTATTTTTTTTTATAAATATGAAATTAATCAAACATTTATATATATAGGTGTTCCTTCTATCATCAACATAGCATATATTTGAAGTTAATTCATAAATTAAAAGTTTATGACTCTAAACTTACTCTTATACCAAAGACAAAAGGATAAAATATACTGTATATGTATATATATACATACATACATTAACCTTGACTTATGATTTAATTGTTTGAACAAAATTCTATCTTAATGTTGTCATAAGGCAGAAATACCTTCCTATCTATTGACTGACCTATGAATAATGGTGATGGATCAGTCAATAGCTGTACCAATATTCATTATAGCACAGTAAAGTATTGTAGTAAATATACAAACACAAAATGGATACCAGTATATCAGACTACTGCAATGGTCTCATACATATGTGAATCACAGATCCTACCAGATGTATCACAGTTGTAATTATACAAAAGTCAATGGCCTTTAAATCAAGGACTATCTATACTGCACTGTATAAAGTATATTATTAATTGCATTAGTTAATAATGTTTAACATTTGAATCTCTGACTGATTGTAAGGCGAGAATTTCTAGGATTTGACTATTTTTATCTGTGACAATTACAGTAAGCACCGCTTATTAGAATCATGTTGGTCATAGCCATTTTGATTCTAATAACAAACAATTCTACAGTGCAGTGATTTTATTACTGTATTCATTTTGTGGCCTACTTTAGTGTTATAGGAAAATAAGATATAGTACAGTAATTTTAGACATTTTTATTTAAAAAGTCAATTATTTTTACTTTGATTCAAATTATTTTTTTTTATTTTCTTAACATTAATGAACTGTTCGCAACTAAAAATTTTTAAGTTTAATTTGATTCGAGACCTGTTCGCTGTCAAAAATTCCTGAGTTTAAGAATAGATAGGCTATATTGATTCTATTGGGGATTTTTTTCTGCTAAAGGACTTTAGGTTGATTACATAAACTGAAAACACAATTCTAATAAACAAAAATAAAAACACTGAATTTGCCAATTTGTTTCCGTGCTACTAAATTGATTCTATTATACGGCCGATTCTATTAACTAGTGATTACAATATCTGGCACTTACTGTATTTGATATAGAACATGGATGCACAGATCTTGTTAAGATCAAGGGTAGCATGGATTCAATGTGACTTATACAAGGACCAACAAAAACACCATGAAAGTTATGATATCATATGTTTATTAATTACATATTACAAAGAAATGTAATCAAATGTAAACAAAGAATTTTTAATTGGATGCGTGGTATTGCATTGATTTAACAATTTTTTTTTATATTAGATTCAACATTTGTAGTAGCCAAAGGCAAAATTGATTTTAAATTTTCATTAATTAAACAGCAATGCTACCTGGTGTGCATGTACAATTTTTTAAATTACTTATTTCACACACACACAAATAGTAAAAATAAAAAAAATGTTTATTATTACAAATATGATTATTATTTTTTCCTTATTGTTTAAAAACATCATCATCAAACTATGGTAAAAATAATTTCATATCAGAAAAATATTATTTGAAAATGCATTATTCAAAACTACAAATAATATTTCATTGAT
>WUQG02041525.1:0-29562 GCA_011317285.2 Androctonus mauritanicus | reverse complement strand
AATTTATTCGAAACTAGTTCGAAACTTGTTCGATTCAAGACATGCGCACTAAACAAATGTTCAGAACTTGTTCGGAACACGTTGCTGGAACAAAGCTATTTTTACATCATTATGACCAAATACCATTGTTACGTCAGGTGGTTTTTTAATTCTATTACGTAATAATTATTGTTAGCGTGATTCGCGAATATGATGTAATTTTTGAGAACTATGGGATAAAATTCTCATAGTTACATTCATATTTCAAGGAATTATAATAATCTGATATGGATTAAAATCAAATTTACCATACTAATTTCTCAATGAACCCAAATAAAACAAATTATTTCACGAAACTCTCGATATGACAACAATATTAAGTGATTTTCGTAAACAACAGATAATCTCAAAAATAATGTCTTTTCTACATTGTACTTTTTCAACCATGTCTCAGATTATTTAAATATAAATTTTAAAACTTTCGCAACTTTGGAAGAGTGTTATTGATTCAAATGAAGGATATATATTCGATTAAATTAGCAAATGATTTATCTTTCATATCCTTGACTTATTTAGCATTAAGTTTTTAGCAAAACTTAATGCTAAAAAAATGATCCGATATTATAAATATAGAAATGGTTTAATGCGATGTCATAACTCTTATTAAATCGTACATTTGAAAGCTTTATCTCATTGCTAATTATTGATTATATATTAGGCAACATCAAAGAAGGGTTTATAATTGTAAAACTGAATATATTCAGGTTAGTTTGTTATATATAATTGTTAAAGCCCATAATCTTATTTTATTGTTCTATAGGCAGAGACAATACATTTTTTGATAGTAATTATTATCTTAAAACTAACGTATAATTAATTAAATTAAAATTTTTTCAGATTTCTTTTCATAAAAATAAAATGAAATTTATTCAAAATATATATTGCGCAACAGTCGCATTTTCTATGATCGATCGCAAAAGTATTGAAATTTAAAAATTGTTCTATAAAATTTCATTGCAAAATGGTCGCATTCTATTTTTTCAGTTGCCATAAAATTACAGTATTTTATAAAGGTTCGATATGATAATTTATAAAGTATTCTTGCATGGGCTTGGTATCATTTGAGCAATGTCATCCGTTATTTTCTATCTTATAGCTAGTATTGACAATTCGCATTAAATAATATGTGAAGTTCTAGAGAACCATTTTGGCATGAAAAAAATCTAGATATTTTTTAAATATTTACAAATAAAAATAAATGTTTTCTTTACTTCACAATTTTCGTTGTTTTATCAATCCTATATTCAAAATTATTATCATGAAAAAAGCATTACATTTTGTAAAAATAACAAAATGATTTAAAGTTAAATTAAGCATAATGATGATAAATATGAAAGTGTGATTGATGCAAAAGATAATGATGCAAATCAATAACAATTTATGTTTTTACTTTTTCCTCAATGAACCTGAGAGCTTCATACTCCAAGCATACTTCTGTCAAGCTGTGTAACTGTAAAAAGATATAAAATAAGATCTGAATATTGTTTAAGTCTATATGATGAAGTTATAAGTACATTTATCCTCTACAGAAGAAATTGTTTGAATTTACAGAATCAAAACTGTATTCAGTCCAAAGAAATATACTGTATAATAATTGACTATTTTGAGGTTCGCGGCAGCAGCAACATTTTCTGGTGGATTTTCCTAATGTTAAACCCATAGAATATGCTTAAAACGTCTTAAGAAACGTCTTAATACGATTGCATATTTCCAATCGCTTCATCAAATACTCAAAACTGTTGCAAAACGCATTAACACAAAATTAAAATGTGACTTTCGAACTAATGGATAACTATATAATGGCTATTCACATTATAATGCGAAGTAATGATGACTCCAAAATTTCTATGTAAGATGAATTAGGTGTGACAATTTACTTTTATGAATCTAGCAGACTTGTCTTAAATAGAATTTGCATTGAAATTATATTATTTTATACTAATATTATAATCTTTACTCTAATTGGATTAGTTTAGGGCAAAAGGAGATTAAGGGGAGATTAAAATCTAACCTATTCTTTCGCACTGCCGTATCGTAGAACATTGATGTCATAAATAAATATGTTAAGTCTACATAATTTACATTATTAAATATATGTTATGATTTTTCTGTTCTGGATCTTAGTAAGATAAACGTCTCAGTAATCGACATGTTAAGGAACAATCTTGTGTTCAAAGAACCATCAAATCATATTTGTTATACGTATTTGTAAATATATGTGTTTAATGACATCAGCGACTAAATAGGAGAATCATTGAAATTTGATGACGTTTAGTTAGATTTAATAAAAATGTGCAAATAAGAAGAAAATTCGTTATGTACCAGTTATCGATACCTCAGAGTTTTTAATGCATTACTGATCGATAACTTGTGACTCCGTAATCGTCAGGATGGGAATCACAGGGCTATCACAGATCCAGAATCGGTTCAATCAAAATCTTAATATTTTGACATAAAGTCAGAAAGTGTCGATTACTAGGACACTGTCGATTACTGCGGCGTTTACCTTACAAGAATTTTTTTTATTAATACGATGTTACATCGAAGGAAAATATCCGAAATAATATAGAGCGCAAATTTTGAAACGTCAAATCAAATTATTAAAAATACTAGAACAGTTTGAGAATATGGGAAAAAATGTCGTTTTCTTCTTCTACGCTTCATAAAATATCTCTTCAAGTGACATTTTTAAAAGGATTTTGGCAAAATTTAGAATACTCTATTTGCATTTCCTATATTATTTTACAAATCTTGGTATATTTCAGCGCAAACTAATCAAAATGAAGGGAGAAAAGAATTTCCTTTAACGTAAACATATCTGTATTTCTCATCGTTCAGTTGATTCAACTGAAAATGAAATATAGACATAGCGTATATTAAATTCATGATTCTCTGAAAATTTCGATATATTTTGGACCCAAAATACAGATGTATTTTTAGAATATTTCGTTAGACGACTTTACTGAAGAAATAGTTTTCTTCTAATAGCATAAATGATATCTAATGAAAAGCATAATATAATTTTTAGGATATTTGCTATAATTTGTCGTCAATAGAAAATGATGTTTGATTTTGCCAAACAGAGCAAATCTTAGCGTTATAGCGTTTGTTTGAATATCGATTCGTTCTTTGATATTGATATTTGCGCTATTTTCGTTATATTTCTTTTATTATTATAGACGAATACAAAGCATATATCACAGCATTTTAGTGGATCGGTCTCCAAAGCGAGACATATTGGAAACATACACAGTAGCACTATTATAGTGAGATATAACAATAAACGTGATACTATAGCAGACACAGTATTGTATATAAAATCTATATGCGCTACATAGAATGTAAAATGGTTTTTAGAATCATGAGAATGAATTTATTGAATTCTCATGATTCTATAAGGTACTATGTAAGGTATATAATGCCTTAGATTCTACACCTCAAGATATAGTTTCTCCAGATAAAGAAGGAATTGAACATGGAAATTACGTTGTGATAGAAATAATTGATATCAGATGTGGATTAAAAATTGTAATTCGTGTTTTAATGCATTGAAGATATTATATATTGGTTTTTTGTTGTATTTATTTACATTATTATATGCTTAACAGTAATTTTCATTTCTCCTTTACTTCGAAAGAATCTATTAACTGATCTTTACATTTAGAACTTTCTTCTATGTTTGTAATGTCAACTTGTTTAATAACTTTTGGTAACTCCCCTATATTCTCTTTATAATTACCATCCCATTCTTTGATATATAATAGACACGTTAAAAGTACGCTGCTGTTCTCATATTCATCAAAATTTTTATGTATATTTTGTAGTTTGTAGAAACGAATATAAAAATAAGGAAAGTTATTTTATCTTTCTTTAAAAATAAAAATCATATTTAAATGATTCTAAAATTTAGACATAGAATATATAATAAGTTTTAACTGTTACCAGAAAATTTTTCGCTTTTGTTTTATTAGTTTCATTAAGAATGATTGATTATTTGATCATGTAATGGGTTAATAATGTACCGACTTCTTTAACAGGAACAAAAAAAAAAGAAATACTGGTCTCGAAATTTAAGAATATTAAAAAAATTAATATTTAAATAAAATAAAGACAAATTTGAATAGCAGTTCCACTATAAACAAATTTATTATAATGTAGAAAAATATAAAAATAAAAATAGATATCATACTGTTAATGGGAAAATGAAGATTGTTTTCTCATTCTACTCATTGCTTAAGGCTAAGAAAAAAGTTAATGGGAAAAATTTTACTAACTTTAGTCTCACTATCGTGATGAATATCTGATGAGTTTAAGTGTATTCGTCTGCTTTAACAGTATATATTTAATCCTTTCAAAAATTCAATTCCATTAGAATACTTCAAAAACTTCATTTTTAAACCAAATATTTGAAAATGTGCTACTTTAGAAGCTATAAAATTCTCTAGAGAACACATTAGGTTGGTAGATAAATCACGTTTATTGGAATTTGACAAGATAAGTTTTTCTTTCGTGTGATTTTTTTCTTCGCAGGTTTAAGACGAGAAGGATAAAAAACTGATAAGAAGATGAGAATAGCAGGAAACTAATTGCAATTATTATATACAATAGTAAGCTTACAGTATACATATATATATATATTTTTTTTTTATTGTAGAGTTAGTAGTAATCTACGTTATTAATTTTATTGTCAAATATTTATCTTCAGAAATATCAATTTTGAAATAATTTACATTAATTTATGTTTAGAAATGTGTTGATATCGAATAAAAAATTAGAAATTACTAAAATAAAAAAAATATTAGCAGAACGAGTTAATAATTTTTAATTGATATTTCTGATTCAAAATTTATAACTTGATATGACAAAAATTAAGAAAAATTTTGGAGTAAAATATTTAAACAAAAAAGAAAACTCACTTTATATGATATAACAGATCAATGAACTCACACTTTATTATAATAATTTGACAATATACACAGTATCGTAAAGTATCTTTTGATAACATCATATAAAATATGGCATACACTAAAGGACAGTTTTTGAATATCAGATCGAAAAATGGGTTTCTGGAATTTTTCCAAAACAAAAATAAAAATCTAAATTTTAAAATAAAAATTTTTTGCATAAAATCGATATTTATCGTTTTCACAAATTATTATTATTATTATTATGTTCGAGAAGACATATGTAGATTTGTTTGTATATCCAATAAACGTTTGGGAACATCTAAAGTTATAAAATTATAAACATTAAAATTTGAAAGAATAAATTAAAGATATACAATAACGACATCCATTTGAATAATTGTGGAGAAATAATAATTTTCATTGGGGTTTGTAATCTCCAATCTTTCGTAATATCAAGAGGCATGGCAGTGATGTTAAGCCAAGTACAATAGTGAGTGAAGTGTCTTATTACAAGGTCAAAATTCAATTCGCTGTGACTTTCTTTCTACATCAAATATTACTAATATGACGTTTTTATTCGACAAATATTCTTTAGGATATAGAATGTCAAATTTTTGAAGATTCAAATTTAAATAATAAAAGAATTATAACAGTTTGAAAATAACAAAAGGGAAGAAGAAAAAACATCATTTTTCTTCTTCCTTTCACAGATTTTTTTACATGTATCCTTTTGAAAATTTCTTATAATCGGTTCAAAATTAAAGAGTGATGGAGAATTCTTTTTCCATAAATACTGCTACAGATTGTATTGTTTAACTTTTTCGAATAAATTTGGAATATTAGTGCTTCTTAAATTAATTAAAGTATCATGAAAATTTCAGCTAAATTGGACTAAAATAAAAGTCTAAAACGGGATTCGCTTCTCTAAAACGTTTCTACAGATCACATTGTTTAAATGATTTCGATGAAATTTAGAATATAGATGTTTCCTAACTTATATAAAGTTTCTTAACAATTTCGGTATAATCGTATTAAAATAAGGAATTTTGTTCGACAAACTTTCTCAGAGAAACTCTAAGAAAGCAATAATATCTACTCAAAACAACCACGTAAAAATAAATCAAAGATAATAATAGATAAATTAGGATATTTGCTATAATTTAGAAGCGATCACTTGGTTGATTTAAGAAAATAAAACAATAACGTTAACTATATGAAACAAATATCTTGCTTTGTCGTTAAGGGACAGATTATTTTTTATATATTAAATATTTTTGAGTAAATGCATAGAATAGAGGAAGAAAAATAAGATTTATGCTTAAAACAGTTATTAATCTTGATAGGATAAGTTTAAATTACTTCGAATGTGAATTTAAGCAATTTGATTTAATATAAATAGGCTCATAGTTTATAAACGACTGTTTTCACTAAAAACCTTCTAAAAGTTTTTTTCTCGCTAGAATGATCAAGTTTGGAAGCATTATTATGAAATAATGTAAAAATTATTGTAAGAGAATCAATAATGATAGTTATTCTGCTTAACAATAAATCTCAACATAATTCGCTTTGAAAAACTATATCATATAAGTTAAATGAAAATTTATGTATTTAAAATAAAAGTAAAAATTAAGACAACTGGACTAATTAAAAGAATTTTTAATGTTTTAAAAGGCAAATAAAAATTCCGGAACGAAAACTTAAAAATAATTAAAATTTCATGATTATGAGAGTTTTTTTATTATAAAATTTTATAATTAAAAAGTTTTGAATAATGCATGAAGTAAGAAGATCCATACAATAGTCGAGCACCTTTCGATTTTTTGCAATGCGAAATAAAAAGTAGTGGATAAATTTTCGGTCAATATTCTTCTTTCTAGATGATTCACAAACGTGAATTTCGATTTAAATTGCTTGCTAACCAAATGTAGACACGAAAATAAATTTGGATAACATCCAAGAAGAAATACAGTCTCGTCATTAAGTGAATTCTGTTGTTTACTGTATATACAAAATTATTTAATTTCATCATTTGACCTTTTTTTTATTTCCAGAGATTTATTATAAATATTTACAAATTAATCTTTTATAATTAACTATTAATTTTTCTTTCTAAATCCGAATTGCAAATTTCCTTTCGTACAAATTACTCTTTACTTTTTCAGTTGGCTTTTTTTACTTCTTTTTTCCTTTTGATTTATGCTGAAAATCCTATTATAGAATAATTATTTTTGTTTTTTCTTCTTATACGAGTCGTCATTATGTTACTTTTTAAACTTTTCAATTTTCGAAAAAAATTAATCATAGAAACATCGAAATCTTTGTTATAAAAACAATGCTGTTTTCAATTAAAATGTAAACTTTATTTTTCTTTAAATCTTATATTAAAAAACCCATTTTAAAAGTTTTGTTTTTATAATGTATAACGTATATAGCATGTTATTTATTTTTTATATTGCTATAAATTTTACAATTTTCTAAGAATACTAATCTTACAGCAGTATAATCCTGCTTAAGCTTTCAACTCATAGTAAGCTATTTTATTAGATTTATATCCTTTCTGCTTTCTTTGGGATAAAATAACCATAAAAGCAGTAAAACAAAGCTATTAAAACCTTATTCGGAGAGTTTTACGTAGCGAAATAAAAATCAAAATTCACTGTTAACTTCTGTGAGAACATTACATTGTTGTTTTCTTACACAAAAATACATGATGAAATTTCAACAACAAAAATTTAAACATATTTTTCCATGAATTAAATGCATTTTTATGGGAAATAAATTTTGTGGTTGAAGATTTTTAGCATTGAAATATATATATTTCCTGGAAGAAATGTTATATATTTATAGTTTTTCGCCTTCGCATAATAATGTAAATCTTAACCTAAAGCAATCAAATATTTTCGACATTTGGTATTTTTCGCCCAGAAGCTGTTTGGTAATTAAACTTCTAACGCATTTTGAAACTTTCTCAATATTAAAGAAAGAATTTAATCTTGGAAATTTCTTGTTTCCAAAAAGCATTAAAAGGAAAAATCTACAGGTTAAGGCATTAAAATATATCAGATTATCGAATATGATATCACGCAATCTGTAGGTCTATATCACATTTATATAACTGAAAGTATAAAATTAAATTTATATATATTTTGTAGATTTTATACAAAAGCTTGTGAATCATTTTTTTACATGAATGTATTATATTAAAGTTTTAATAATAACAAAATTAAAGTTTTCCCTTTAGTTTTCTGATAGATTTCTTGAGCATGAATAGGCTAAAAAATATGAATATAACTATCAATAACTTGATATGTATCACATTAATCCATCATATGTGATTGTTCGCTTTAATGATAATGTAAACAACCTGAAAAAACTAGCTATGGATGAGTGAGATAGAAAAAGAGCGGAGACATAATATTAATGAACTTTTCTTTTAAAGAAGTGTATGTCGCTGTATAGAAAGACACGTGATTGATCGAAAAAAAGATAAAAAAGAAACATAATTATCCTCAGGTTCCTTATTTTAATTTGAATAGAAACGTAGATTTATGTTTTAGTCTCCGGAACAGAAAAATCACTTATATATCAAAACAAATAGCAAATATATAGATTTATATGTAGCTATAAATCACCAAAATTCTTTTTTTATGAACATTTTTTTCTATTAGTTGGAGGTAGATATGAATTATTTAGATAGAAATGGTTTGATATTAATCTATCAATAATATGGAAGACAATCGAACAAAGTTAGTCATTTTTTTTAAGATAATTAATTTTAGAATTAAATTTTAAATTTTCTGTTTTATATCGCTTGAAAAACTTCATCATATACCATATTGTTTTCAAATAATTCATCGATTTAAAATTTATGCAATAAATAAAATTAAGAAATATTTTCTTTCATCTTTGATTTAATCGGAAATTAAATTTATAAAGAATAATGTTTCAAAATTTTATTTTTACATAAATATATTTTAATCTGATCACAATTTTTAACAGTTAAATATCGTAAATAATTAGGCCTATATATTTGCAATGAATTTCTTTAAACATTATAATGGAAAAAAATTTATAGAACATGAATTAAATATGCGCAAATCAATTATAATTTGCAAAAACATGGATTATATAATTCATAAAATTCCCAAAACTAAAAAATAGTGAAGATTTGAAGTTTCTTTTGATACGAAAATAATTTTTCTGCTGCAATTTTCTTACTTTATTTTATACCACTGGAGAAAAATCTTGGTATTATATATGAATACGAATAACTGCATTAAATATTTACAAGATATGTGAATAGATATCATGTTTTAGCAATTTAAAATTGATTTATATTAATTATATGACATTACAATTTAAATAAAATAAAGATAGAAATATTAGATATGCTGGAAAATTTTATTAGAAATTTTTTGGCAGCTGGTTAAATATGAACTTGTAAATCGGGATTGATGATGTTGAGAAAGGAATCTAGAATGTTGGCAATGAATATTAGTATCAATGATATAAAATTGAAATGTGTTAAACATATTGATTTTTTTCCGATAATCATTAATGAATTAGTGTGAAAGATTCGCTACGAGAACATTGTTTTGCTCACCTTTAAAAGGATTGGATTATAATCGATACAATCACTGAGATAATCAATCTTTAATCATCTCTACTGTGTATCGATAGAAGCTAAATTTAAGTGCTATCTAGTTATATATCTATAGTATCGCTTTGAAAGAAAACATTAAGAGAATATTATCACTAAAAAAAATAAAGTTTTATTCAAATTATTATACAAAATCAGCTAGTTTTTTCAGTAATGAAATGACTACGTTTTCCGCTTTTAATTTTTCCGAATACTCAGAAATATCGGAAATTTCTAATAATAATTAATTATTATTATTATATATATTAATTAGACAAGATAAAGTCAGCATAATTATTCTTTTTAATAATTTTATAAATTCAAATTTATTACTTTTAATAAAGAATTTATAAATTAATAGAATATATTAAGTAGCAAATATATTTTTATTTTAGCCCACTTTCGAAAGAGGATTATGATATTATCATGCTATATGTCGTCGCTAATAACTTTTCAGATATTAGTATATTATCAAAATTTTGAGTTGATGTTCAGTTATTAAGGCGATCTTTAAACTGTATCATTTAATCATCTAGTTTAAATTATTTAAAAACGGCGGAAGTTCAAACTTTAAAAGCTTCTCCCTAATAATTGAATTGAACTATTGATTGAATTTTATAAAATTTATCAGTGTGGTTAGGCTATTAAAGTCAAATATGAAGTAAGATTAATTAATCTTATAGATTCATTCTTTTAAAAATGGCGGAGTTTCCATTTAATAACTATGAAACTATCATATTTGTTAATAGTGAAACGAGGCTGGTTAGCTGGATATTTCTTTTGCAATCGAACTGCTGTACCGATTTCTATAAATAGGATATCGTTATAAAAGTTTAATCTTTGAATTTCTATGACAACCAAAAGTTTTTATCGTTATTGATAATTTAAAAATTAAGGAATAAAAATTAAATTAAAATTGTAATTTCTCTAAAAAATGACAAAATCTGAAGGTGGCGCCATAACCTAATAATGGCCACCATCTAATGATCCCCAAAGATTTTCCCTAAAATCGTTGTCCCCTATACGAATTCGGAGAATATTTTCGAGTGATACGAAAATATTCGATGGATACTCCAAAATTATAAGATTTTCGCTCATTTAAACTAGATATTACCCGCTTTTTTGAGCGGGTAATATCTAGTTTAAATATATTTTTGTGTTATTTAACATAGAAATTATATCATTAGATCATTTTTATGACATATGCATGGATGGACATATACAATATTTCCATTCCTTATTTTTTTAACCGTTCCAAAATAAAGAATACGCTCTAAAAATAATCGGTTAGCTCTTTTTAGAACTATTTGTGTTAAAGTAACGAAATATTGATCTAAAGAATTTTTTCCGTGAAAAAAATTTAATTGAGCAATTGAAGCAAGTATAAAGTTCAATCTTTTTAAGTACAATTTTAATATATTTTTTAAAACTATTTTTTTTTTCATTAGGCAAATTATTTTACCCATATTAATTAATTAATCTTAATATTATTTAAAGACAACCCGATCGACGGTTGTTTTAATGAACGATTGGAGTATTTCACCGACGTTGTTAAATTAGAAAAAAGACTAATTTTTCAAATACTTGACGCATATGATGTAATAATGTCAAGTGATTATATGAGCCTCGTGATTGAACTCTTGCTTGGGGGATTTTTCAAGATATAAAATATGTTGTAAGTTGTTATTTATTAATTAAGTAAACATAATTTCGCAAAGGTTAATTATGTAGTAGATATTAATTAGTAAGAAATTTAAGAAGACAAGTGCTTGACATAATCTATTAGTAAATACTGGAAGATTAGTTTTATAACATCTGTTGATCGTAGCTGAAAATAAATGATTGAGTAAATATGTTTTCAGCAAGTAAACATATTAAAGAAAAGAAATAATTCATTTATTTTGTGAATGAAACAATTACTTTAACTTCATTCGCGATGTTAAATTATTAAATAAAATAAGAGTTTAGAAATATGGATTATTAAAAATAAATTTCTTGATAAATTATAAATTAGTGAATAGCAATTAAGATATTTCATAAATTTAATTCTGGATATTAATTTTTATGAATAGCTATCTAATAAAATAGATTGTTAGGTATAATGATAATTTTTTTGTATAGGATGAACTCGAAATTTTATGTATGGAATGCTTTTTATGTATATATAAGATAAAAAAATAATTTATTTAAAACAGCTAACTGAACTACAGAAGCTAGAATTCATTATGTATAGAATATTCCATAAATTTGTCTTAGATTTCTTACTAGACTGAAGCTAACAATTCTATTTCAGAGAAAATGGTCTCTAAGATTTTGATAAACCCATCGATAGGATAAACCATTGAATGCAATGTACAAATGCACTCAGTATAGATAAGAGAAAGCTAAACAAACTTATTATGTAATGCAAAAAACAACTGAAAAATATGAATTTTGAATTATGGATAAATTTATGATGATCAATTAGGAAATGAATATATTTTTATTCCTAGTAAAGATATAGTAATCTTAATAACAATTTCCCAAATGTTGAATAGACTTGCATTAATGATAATTTAATATCACATTATATCTATATTTAGTTTATTTACGAATTTATATATTAACATAATTCCGTTCATATCTCGAAATATTTTCTCTGATCTGGTATAAATGAACCGTATCAAGATTTTTGTATTTATAATGGAATGAGAGTTTTTATTGTGGTAGCTTATATATAGTATACGATAATTAAATTGAATAAATAAAATATTATTTCAAAATTTAATCGATAAATTGATAGAGAATAATCAAAGTATCAAAACAAAAAAAAAAATATTTCTGTAAAAATATAGATCCATGATTTCTAGCAAATAATGATTCATGTATGCAAAAATAGAAATGTAGAATAAAATTACATCCGTACTTGATAGAATTAAAATATAATTAAATAAAAGAATTGATTCTCATCGCCATATATAAATGTTATGTTCGTAATATTTTCCATATTTAAGAAAAGTTGATTTTTATCAGAAAACTAATAAAAAGTTGGATCCCTATGGTTAAACGAAAAAATATTGAAAATAATTTCAAAAAATGAGTGTTAGAAGAAAATATATTAACAATTTTTTATGTACTCCAATAATAGTTTTACGATCGCAATTCAAACGTTATGAGGGACATAGATGTAGAACGTTTTTTTTTTTTTTTTTATCTGTTCCTAAATGTTTCCTATCAATTTTAAAATTTCAAAAATTATTGGATAAAATTTGTAAAAAAAATTGGAAACATTTAAACGATTAATTCAAAACCTTATATGAAGAAAGAAAAATTATAGAGGTTTGCATCGATAAAATAGTTTAATAACGCTATCAAAAATCTTTTATGTAGCAGTCTATCAAGCAACGTCAGAAATTTACGATGATTGAAAGATAAAGTTAAATTGAAACAATTTTTCATGAGATATAATCGAGTTTCATTCGAAAATTTCAAGAACTGAAGAAACCTGTAACCCGTTCTAACCTACTAATTATGAATATCAAGAGATTAATATTTATTTATATGATAAACATCTAATTTAACGGATAAACGGTAATTTATTGAGAAAAAATAATAAAAATTACATTACGCTGTTATGCAATAGTGCAATTTATTGTTTTGTTGCATAAACATATATCATCAAAATATGATACCGTTATTATTGAATAAGCTTATAATAATTATAAAATATATTCAATAGCAGATAGAGTAAAAATTTATATTGCATATGCATGGATCAATGGTAATATTTGTGGGGTCAGTGCAACAACTTCGTAATTTAAACTCAAAATCACTTTATTCTAAAATAAAAATATAGTTATACGAATATAATTAAATTGATAATTTATTTGGGGGAAAAATATAAACAAATATTAACTGATTTATTAACTGTATCAGATTTAAATACTTCATTAAGATAAATTATATATGCGTGTATATATATGCGAGTATATATAATAGAAGAAATAATATAAATAATACATTTGTATATTTATTTATTTATTTTATTCAGACACAAGACCTTCCAGTTAGTTTGTGAAAAAAGCATATATTCATTATAAAAATCTCTTCTTGTGCAATGAACATCAATCTCTGTGCATAATCAGAGAAAGATCAACATATTAGGGAGAATATTTAATATTTATTTTTTAATATGGAATAAGGATGGAATTACTAAACTGGTCTAATAATTAAAACATAAATGTAAATATAAAATATTCTATTAATATTTTATTTCCGAAATTTATGGATTCGCGGCTCCACACAATGCATTGCATCCATTCCTCACGAGACAACTATCTTTATATTAGCCTAGGACAAGAAATGAAAGCATTCCTTTCCAAACAGTCTTTTCTTAGTATGTAAATTTTTTAATAACTTTATCACTTTTCCGCTTTCATTTTTTATCTGACTTCTTATCACCACTGCTAGTCACTTTTTTTATTGTTTATAGTATATAAACAAGATTTTTTTATATATATAATAGTCAAATATATGTTATAAATGTCCTTACGAAATCATAGAGATAAATTTCTTCGCTACTTTAAATGCATAAATATGTAGACCATTAAATTATTATAGTTGAAAGACCATTATAGTCGACATGTTTTAATATAAAAATAATAGGTTAGAAACTAATCTGTAAGTCAGCAGAAAAAAACTCTTTTAACGAAAATTTTACTTTCAGTTTGCAGAAATAGTTTTAAGATTTTTATGATATAAAATTTGTAATTGTAAATACCATCACAAACACGTAAGTCCGTGGATTCTTCGACGATTTCTATTCTATATTACCGAAGTAAAAAAAAAAAAATGCAATTGAAAAATTTAAAATATTATTTCCCTCTATAGCAATTGTTCCCAATCTTCCATATTTTATCTTAATAAAAGTTTTAATGGTTTTAATATAAAATATAATGCGTATAAAATAAAAAAAATATTTAAACATGCATGGTAAATATTCGATCGTGAATGGATCGTGAATAGTATTTGATGAAAAGAGATCTATTGATTTTGAAAAATATTTCATTATCATATAAATATTTCTATAAATAGAATATCTACAATAGGTTATTTCTGGTTACAACTTATTTCTTCAAATATAAATACTGTATTTCTTTCCATTTCAATCTTATGTATTTTTATGAAATGAAACATTACTTAGCAATATGATATTAATCTTTTTTGAACTAAATTATATTCCTGATTCTATTTTTGACGAATAATATAATTTATATTGCGACGTATGTCAACAATTTCACATTTAAATAAATTATAATTTTTGGACTATTTAATTAAAATTTTCGTAGTATATTTTTAAAGTTATAAAATTACTACTTACAATAAAAATATCATCAATTTTTAATTTTTGTTTTATCATAAAGTAATCTTTCGAAAATTTTTAATTGCTTTTTTATTATTTTTTTTAAATAGTTTAATAATTTAATATTGAAAAAAAATAAAAATAAAAAAGTAGTTAATTCGTTTTTTAAAATTCAAATACTAATACATCGATAAAAGACAAGTCAAATTATCATCATGGTTTTTTTCAGTTGATTACTTAACTTAGATCAATTAATTTTAATAAAATTATTCAACACTTTTTCTGCCCGAAAGGCATATTTTGAGTCGAAATTTATTTTTTAGTTACTTATTTCTGTTCTGTCTTCTTTTTACATCATGATAAAGTCAATTTTATTTAATTTCATCCATAATGCTTTTTCCCCCTTTCGAATATTTCTTGGTCTATAATTCACTAACAAGCAATTCTAGAAAGTTTTCATAATTATACGCTAGTTTTAAGTGATTAAAGCTGAATAAAAGTAGTAAAACTCGAAATTTTCGTTTCCTTTCATTTAAACGATTTTTCTAAAATGGAAAAAACTTTACACGTCAAGAATATAAATAAATAAATATGTTTTCATAAACGCTTTGAAGAATCCGCAACAAGAATTTCTTAATATTAGCATTCTTTTCCGATTTTCAAAAGTATGTATCCAGAAGGACGATATTTGTTATCAACACGATATAAAATTGCTTCAAAAGTCGAACTTTTTAAAGATTTTTCTGTCAGAACTTATAAATAAGCAATGCCATTCGCATATAACGCTATAAAACTGGAGAACGATAGAATTTTTACAAAAATGTCTTAGGCATATCGACGAAGTGACACTTCCTGTTGCCCATTTTAATATATAGAACAAAATCATTATCGATTATTAACCAAAATTTAAATCGATTTTATGCAAATTATCGTTGCTTTTAGGGAACAACCAGAAAGCCAGATATAGAGTTTTAAAAGTTTTATTGTTGTTAATTTATTAGTACATAAAGCTTAATTATTAATCATTTATAAAATATATACTGTATCACAAAAATTAAATAACAAAATATAAAAATAATATAAAAATAACAGTCATTTGTGAAAGAAAATCCAATAAATTATTCAAGGCAAAAAAATGACTAAACTACATATTGTAGATGTAAAGGATTCAGTTGTAAACATTTTTATTGCCAAATTTAATATACTCCAGAAACTTTTCGAAGATGCATGTCGGATGACTGTATTATTAGCATAACCGTTCTCAGTTCTGGCAGAATCATAAATTATAATAAAAACAAAAGATAAACATTACATCCAATAATGGTTGAAAAACCTGACAATTCCCTCTTCAATTTTTGCTTAAATCTAGATTTATGTTGAACTTTGTTGCATAAATAATACGGAAGTTATTTAAACTCTACAATAAATTTTAAAAGTTTCTTATTTTATTTAGAAACGTATAATTTCGAAGACCCGAGTGACCATTAAATTTATACGAGAGTTCCATTCTATTAGGAGTATTGATCTAAAAAAAATATTTTAAATATTAATATATTATAAAAGTATAAATATGTTTTGTAGATAATTAAACAATCCTGTTTCACCAGCACTGTAGAACGAGTGAGCCTAATATGACCTTCATTTAAAATATTTTTAATATAATAGTTTTAAAAGTTTTAATAGCATTATAATTTCATTATAAATTATAAAAAGTTATAATTAATTAATTAATTGGCTCATGCCTAGATAATTAAGTAAATTTCAGATTATAAAAGAGTTTTTTTTTTTTTACCTATCGCCGCATTATGTTTGGCAACACTTTGCTATTCTAACAATAAATTAGAGAACTTGAAAGTAGGCTTATTTTAAGTATATAATCCTGCCATTATTTATTTCTCTATCGTAGTCCGTAATAAATATATCATAAGTAGTGAAGTAGCAAAGATAGTTTCGAACATAATGTGATGCCGATGTGCAAGAAAATTATTTAAAAAAAACGAAAATTTATTTAATAATATATGCATATGACCACTACATCTATATATAAAATGTCTTAATATGTAAGACTTGTTTATAAGTTCTCTATAAAGAACTTACAGAGAACTTATAAACAAGTCTTCTTTATTCATTCAAATTTTAGAAACATCATTTAAGAAAATTTTTTTAATAAGTTAATTTTCTCAATTAAAATTTGTCCAGTTAGAAAAATTCATTAAAATGTTATTTGATAACTGAAAAATATTATTTTATTTTACTTTTGAATATAGACAAGGATAAATTAAACAGTTCGAATTCAATTAAAAATTAATTAATTAATTGGAATTTAGTTTTAAATTTCATTTTTTAATTCATTTTAAAAACCTACATATTATATATATACGAATATATTTCAAAAATATAAATAAAAAAATTATATTTTAATATAAATACCGTCAGAAAATAATGTATTATTGCTTTTATTTAAACTTTATTAAAATTTCTGTTTTATATATAACTTGTAATATTTTAAAACTTATTCTTTTGTAATTTTTATTTGACTTTAATTTTGTTTTGGAAAAACAAAAATTAGTTTCTTGGAGAAATGAAGTTTTGAAAAAAACATTGTTTTTTGTTCTTGATTTTATTTATTTTATTTGGTAGATTTTAAACGAAATTAAATAAAAGATCTAGATAAACAGATAAGAAAAATTTTTATGCAGAATATATAATCATTAAGTTCTGTTACATATATTTTATAATTTTTAATCTTGGAAAAACTACTGAATTATTCATTTTTATGATTTTAGTAATGCAATTTTTCGTAACATGTACCAATATAAAACAGTTTATTATTAAAAACAAATATGGAAATTATTTTTTATAGAAAGATCAAAAATGAGAGTTAATTAATAATAAAAAGCTACTGGAATATATACAATTTTTATTTAAAATGCGACTTGAGACAGTTGCAACTAACAGTAAGTTTTATACATAACGGAATAAAACATTAAAAACCTTATCACATATTCACATCTATATATTCTATTCAATCTTCTTCGGCCTCAAAAATCCTATGAATTTCATTTTAACCTATAATTCTACTTTAAAACCCCTTTAAAAATGTACATATAAAGTAATGTAACTTTATACGAAACACAAAGATTTCATCAGTTAACTCTTATCTTTTATGTCATTTAGAGCAAAAAATATCATTATTATTATTCACTGATGCTTTTCTAGTGTTAGTTATACCTTAGTATGACAACATTAATTTAAAAGTTTCATTAAAACATAACAGAACACAAGACAAATTTCTGTGCATTTTATTGTTGGCCTTTATATTAAAATAATGAATTAAACCGATTCGTTAGCAATTATCTTTATTGTATTTAATAACTAGTAAGATACACCAATAACCGATGGACAAAGAGAATTACAGAATGGCAATTAAGGCAAGAGAAAAGATAACCTTGCAGGTAATGCAAACGACGCGATGGAGAGATGATATAAGAAAAGTAATTGGTTCTCAATGGATGCAGATTGCAGAAGATAGGTACATCTGGAAACATAAGAAGATGGCATATATATCCAGCAGTGGATAAAATAAGAAATGATGATGATGGTGATTATTTAATAACTGATAATTTTAAATATCGATTGATAAATATAATTATATTTTATTAGAAATTTGAATTTATTTCTAATGTCATCGAAAAAAAATAATAATAAATATTAATTATTTTTCGGCTTTCAATTAGTTTTATATAACTTATTAAAATGAAATTATTTGAATTTATAAATAGGTAGATATCATGAATAAAAATATTACGTTTTAAATATAAATTCAATTTATTTATTTTTTTTTTTATTATAACCTGACACCAGATAATATTAAAAATTCAATACTTTTATAGAAAATGATGAATCAAAACCTGTAATAATATGTTATCTAGAACAAGATATTTTTCAGTTCATAGTTTCATTCGTAAAAGAGATATTGAAATATTTTCCAATCGTACTATTGACAACTATCGAAACTAGAAATGTATTCTTGGCTTTCCAATCGTCATGAAAATGTAATCTACTTGATTTCAAAAAAACTGAAACTATTGCTTCTGTTTAGTGATCGATTGTTTTTTCATTAAGTTTATAATGTATATTAATCAAACATGGTAAGACTTATTAAATTTAGAAGATATTTTTAACCTCCAATTCTATATTAATTTATTATATATATAAATTTAATAATGCCCCAAAATTTAAAATTGTCAGCATTTATCTTAGCAAATTTTTTCATAATTCGTCAGGCAGTCTTTGAAAAAAATTCGTAATGAAAATTTATATATAAAAAAGCCATTTTTCCTACCTCTTGATAGCAAAGAGTTAATTAATCTGTAGTAGGGCTCCTGAATAATTAGGCTTCCTAATAGTTCGATAATGGATCCTATATCCATGTTTTTTCGTGTTGTCTGGCTGTAAGAAATCGATATAGATACTGGAATAGTTATTAACCTCAGCTTAGGATCTTGCTAAACGGAAAATATAAAATTGAAAGAGATGATTTCAGATAAATCAAAAAAAGTTTTCTCTTTCAATCCCCATCAGCTATTTTATATATTGCAAGTAAAAGTATTTTATCTACCTTTACTCAGATTTTTTTCAGAAAATGATTCGCTATTTTGAAAATTTGTAATTCAATACATACATTTTTTTAATAATAATAATAACTGACCAAGTTGCCAGTTTATTTGCAGATGTATATATACCAGGATCATAAATATTACTAAATAAATAACATTTTTGCTGACATATATATATATATATAGTTCGTTTTTCTCAAAAATATTTCTATACTATTGTATAACTTATTTTTATAATGAGAAAGTGATGTTACATTAAAACATGTAATTTTTATTGTACACAATATTTTCTAATATTTGCAATTGTTATCGTATTATTTCATTTATTTTCAGTTAAAATAGTTATTATTTATTTTTTGAATTTATTATTTATCAATGAAATTTAGTCTGAAAATTAATATATTACGAAACATTTGCCCCTATAAATAATATTTGTTTGATAATATTTATCATAATTCTGATATAAGTATTCGCAATAATATTTACACGATTTAAACACCTGAGGCATCGTTTAAAATCTTCCTATATTACTTTTTCTTTCATCCATTTCAAAAGCAGGAATCTTCAATTGCTGTATATGTGAAAATGTTCTCAACACTATTTCAATAACTTTCGTGTTTTCTTTAGTTATTTTGCTATTTTATAGAAGCATATATAATCGTAAATATTCAATGTATGCTTTATTGAAAGTTTTATTTTGAACCAATGTGAATATCAATAAATTCATCACAAATTGTTGAGGAACAAAAACGGTTTATTCAATTTTTCAAAAATTAATTGATTTTCTTAATTTATGAACGGTGTATTTTTTAATTTTGATAAGAAATAAATTTTATCTTGTATAGAAATCCACTTGTCAATTTGTATAATAATAAAACAGTTCAATTTATGGCATCTCAAAGATTTGGTGCGCTGATCCAGTATCTACTTGGCTAGAGCCAGCCTGGTTCTACAGAGCAAGACATATAAACCAGCACTATATATAAGCTTCTAATGGCCTTAAGAGAGATAAATTTTCAATGTATCACACTGAAGATTAAAGATAAAACTCATTCAAAGTATCCAAAAGTTATTTTAATCTTAATTACTATATTCATTTCATTTATTTAAACTTAATAATTTAAATAGATTACGTTGAGTGACTGAACCTTCTTTTAAATCAATTACAACATTAATTGATTTTATAATTTTTATTTAAAATTATAAAAACAAATAATTTTGTGATTGATGAGCATCAGGTTTCTCTATAGTATTAAAATCTCTAACCAGTAAGATTAAAAAAATGCGTATAAAAGTTTAATTTTTAAAATATTGTATAATAAGTTTTATACACCACGTTATCAAATGAAAATAACACATTTAAATAGCAGTCGATTTTGCACAAAATTAAACACTTTCAATTAGTTGAATAATTTATTGCAAAGATAACATTTCTGATCGTTTCAGTCAGACATCATCAATTATACAAATAAAAATGTTATTGGTGAATTTGATGTCAGATGCAAAGTTAAATATATAAATTTGAATACAAATATATATGAAAAAAACTGAGCCAGCGAAAATATTTTTCAGACTTCTCTGCAAACTTACTAGACTTTTTGAGAAGTTTGAATTTCTACAAGAGTGTCTTCGAAATCAAATTTATCCCATGTCACTCCATAGAATTAAATTTCCTACAGTCAATTGAAAATTATTGAATCATCTAAAAAATAAAGATTATTTCAAAAATAAAGATAAATAAAGATCATTTAAATAAAGATAATATATTTATCATTTCCAAAAATAAATGAAAGTTTTAGTCTATGAGAAATTACATACAACTTACTTGTTTGTTACATGAATCTTCAATCTCTTGATTAGTGTGAAAAACATCACCATCACTGTCTCTGAAGATAGAAAAAATGACTAGTCTGTAAGAACTACATCAAAAAAATTAAATGGATTTTTTCTAATTATTAACAAAAGTAATAATAACTTTGACTTCCATTAAAGAACTAATGGCATCCAAATTCTATCCTATATAAAAATCTAATTCTCAAATATTCCTAAAGCAATGATACAATGCACAACATTTGGCTTACAAATTGAGCTACTTCTTGATGAATGTGATGTTCTACAAGTAGAACACGTAATGGAAAATAGCCAAATCTCTAAAATACAATAAAAATTAAATAATCAGAATAAAAGAAATCCGGCCTTAGTCTAGTTGACCAAAGAATGGATAGATCATTTATCTACGTATGCACAAGCTATGACAAAATTAAGAACATTTTCTTTTTAAAAACTCATAATTACAATAACGTGTATGACAAACTCATAATCTCAATGTCTTCATAAAAGAAACCATGTTAAAAATTTTAGCTAAAGACCTACTGAAAAATTTAATGAAAACGTTATAAAATTTTCCCACATGAAAAACGCCCCATTTTGAAGAACTTTTTTGTGTATGTACCATCTTGCACAATCTCTTTGAATTAATTAAACTTTATAAAAATCCATATAAAATAAGAGGCAATAGCAGCTAAATATATCACATACGAATTAGAAAAAATAATTAACTATAGATAAAGTGTTTTTTTTTTCAATTCATATGTTTCCTAATAATAAGTTTCTTGTTTTGGATATTTTACTTCCTCAACAGGAACCTTTTTAGACAAATTGTTTCAAGATAGTCTTTACCCAAAAATCTATGGTAGTTTGTGACTGCAAAAATATGCACCTTTCCATAGAATTAGAACTTGATAATATTGCATTCTATACATTTTTTTTCTTACAAATATCAGCTCTCATTGGACTGACTGAATTATTATAAAAGAATTTGCCTGCCTAATATGCTACAGTTCGTGCTTCTACTTTGATCAAACTCCTGTCATGTCTGCTTATGTGTATAGTCCTCTGTCTTGTTCATAACAAGACAAAAGAGATCAGAGTTATTAATTTGTATGGAAAAAAAATAAAAAATAAAATGATTCACCTCTTTAAAACTCAATTTTATCTACACTTGTATATGCAAAATACTGTATATAAATTTATCTTATAGCAATGAATTTACAGCAGGTTTGTCTAATAAACTTTTGGGTTATATATTGAATTACAAATAATTAATAATTAATAATTTAAATATGATTTTGTTATTTAAAAGTATAGCAAATAATAATTTATATTACTGTAATTCAAAATTTAAATAATAATAAATCAATAATGTTTAGAAATGAATTAAATCTGTAAATATTTATAAAAAATATAAAAAGATAAATTAAACATCAGCATACAAATATTTCATGAAAGAAAACTATCATAAAAAAATTTTTGAAATTCTTAATTTTTATAAATAATTATTCTTATTTATTTACTTTTTAATTACAATTTTTCTAAATTACTTTTCACTAAATTACAATATTTAAAAAAAGAAAACAAACATAAAATTTTTATAAATGAGGAATTATGTTATAAATAAATGAATACTTTACAATTTTTAAAAGTGTTACAGCGAAAAATCCAATTTTTTGGTTTGTCCAGTTAAAAATTTAATTCTTTTGTCAAAGCATATAAAATTTTATAATGTCTTTACAAAAGATTTTATTTTTAAATAGAAAAATATCGCATTACAAATAAATCTTGTTACGTAAAATGGAGCTTATTTAGTATATTTTCAACCAGAAAAAGATTTTTTTTAAATGTAATCTTAGACAAAAATCAACTTATTGTAACAAATAAGCTTCCAAAATTCTATTTTATCTTTTCTTATATTGGTTCTATACGATAAATGCAGTATTGGATTATATATTACAAGCCAGGAACTCTATAAAACAATGATTTAGATCAATTCATCCATACAACATAAAATTCTTACTAAGGCAAACTTATTCTGTATAAATATGCAGGTATTATCAGATTTGTTGATATTTGAAATCAGTCTTAAATAAATCGAAAACGGATTTGAACTCATTTCAAACTTTCCTCTTTCTAGATGAAGACGAATGGAATAATTTTCCACTCACTAAATTTCCATCTTAATGTCTTCAGATATTTGAACTAGAGGTTATACAGGGTTATGTGGAAAAATATTTATGTTTTCAATCGAATGACGACAGGAACATATTTTTTAATTACATTTTATACTGCATGTTTGTTTGTATATTTTATACGTGAAGTATTATATAATATATAAATGTATAAAATAAAAATAGTGAGCTTGAAACTATCCGTGTTGCTAATAATACAAATTTTAACTGACATTTTCGTGTAGATATAATAGGAGAATTGTAAGGAGAAACGTTAGCTTTGTAATATAATGTGAAATAATAGAATGTTTGTTAAATGATCAATTTAATGTTAATTTTACAGAAATTTTGAATTCATTAAGATGCTATTAATAAACATTCACGTGTCTCACATGTCTTTATCACGTCGGATCACGCTACTGTTTTCGTCTGAACTAATATTCAAATTTAACTATGTAAATGACTTTTATCACGAAAAATTAACAACAGATTTACAATACAATAATTGATATTTTGGAATTTAATAAAAATTTAAGTCGATTCGCATTTTTTCTGTTTAAACTATAAAAGTAACTAAACGTAAATAATTCATTGTTAAAAGTAATTATATTCATTGTAATAAGTTAACTCTTTGTTTTCTAACAAATTATAGTGATTATAAAATTATAATTTTATATGTTACTAGATATTCTTGAAACATAAGCAAATATTTAGTTCGTCATAATGGTATCATAAAAATTCTTCATTGAACCATGAAGTTTCTCAACTTACTGAGTGAAAACCTGAAAACAAAAAATCATTAATGTTTAATGTTTAAAAATTCAGATTAAATTATTTAAAGACTCAAATGTATAAAAGTTTTCAATATTTATAATATTTTAATAATATTTTAAATGAATTATATGTATTTAAATTTATTTAACTATTAATTCTACTTTTTAAGCTATTTTTGATCTTTTTCATTACAAAAGACATGAATATGAATCAATAGTACAATATAATACTGACATATTAAAGAACAGGATGTTCACATATTTGAAACACTATCTCGCATAAATATCATCCACTTTGAAAGAAATTTAGATATATTATTGAGAAACTCTAAGAAACCAGGCATAATAAAGATGATCGCTATTTCTATCTATTAGCAAATATTATCCAATTTAAATGAAATCCGTGTATATAATGCCCATTGACGAACTAAGAATAGTAAAAACGATCGATGAGGGATCAAATATTACTGAATTAACAAGAAAAAATAATTCACAGATGGTGAAGCAATATCTCACACAAATATATATTATTCGATTCGAATGAAATTCATATAAATTATTGGAATCTACGAGAGAATGAAGCGTCCTGAAATTAATCGAAATTGATCACGATAAACCACATAATAATGATCCGATCTTGATCATTTTCAAATTACAAAAAGTTCTAAAACTGAATACAAAGGATGTTGTGATAGATCCATCAATCTTTAATAAATTATTTTTTAAAATTAGATACATTTATTCATATTAATCAGCTGTCCGCCATCATGATGTCTTGAGTACCTCACATCAAAGAGGGTTTAAAGTTTAGCTGCTTTTTATTTTAGCTGTCATTTTGTATGCTACTCATGATCTTTTTACAAGATGATGCCATTCAAAATTTAAAAAATTCTACATACTGCATTTGAAAATATTTATGATACATGAAAGATATTGTACTTATTTGAAAGATTTTTTTGATAAAAAAAATGGCTATTGTGTAATCGAAAAAAGTTTGCACACATTTTTTGATTCGGATAGATTAAAGTGGGCTACATCCACTTGAAAGCAATGAGATGTGTTCGATAGATTCAAAACTTCAATAACGGTAATGAACAAAAAAAATTAAAAAAAATTATACTGAAGTATTGTATAGTCTTAAAATTTTTATATATTAAACACGCTTTTGAGTTTGGAAGTTTATAAATTGGCCAAAAGTTCTTTTTCATTAAATTTGCAATTAAAGAAAAGTTTTTAAAGTATGTGAAATAAAATTTAATAAGTGCTTAATAATAATGAACGTCGATAATAATTGTTTTTTTTTTTTTTTAGAAAAGATATGCTATTTTTTCAATAATTTGTGCGCTGTTTCTACAAATTAATTTTTATTTTTATAATTTTGAATAAAGACTTTAAATCATCTTACAATAAATTTATTTCGTAAGAGAACATATTTTTTTTTTTTTTTTTATCATATTTTAAATAAATAAAAATTTAAATTTGGTAATAAAGAAATTGTCATTAATGTTGAAATTTGTTAATTATTATTTATTTTAAATTATTTCTTCGCACCAGCAATTAATTATTATTATTATTTTTTTATATTTCAAATAATATTTTTATATTAAATTGATTTTTGTTTTTTATTTTTTGCATGAACTAATCAATAACGAAAAAATAATTTAAAAAAAAATATTTTTTTAATTAAAATGGTGTAGAAGACAAAGTAAATATTGTATTTTATAAAAAAAATTGTTACAGAATTATGTTCGAAAATATATGATTGAGAATCACAAAGCAATCATATATTTTTAAACGTATGTTCGAAAATATATGATTGCTTTGTGTTTTTTTAGCTTTTGTTGAAAAAAAGCTCTTGAATAAACGGCGCAACAAATTTGTGGAGAAATAAATAACATACCGTTTATTAAAATAATCACTGATATAAATTTTAAAGAAGGATACATAAATAAATTGAGTAGAGCCATAATAAGCTACTTTTTAGGCATTTCTGTTTATTTATCATAAATGGCATCATCAAGAGATGAGCTGCAGTGTTAATGTTCTTGATTATGCCATTGATAGCCGACTCGTGTTAATAAAGCATATCACTGTCACGCAATTCATTAAACGACACATACTAAACATGCATTGATAAGAGCGTTAGAATGTTATGTAACATGCCTATCAAAAATTAAAGATATTTTCATGAATGAATTTTAAAGAAAATGCTTAAAAAATGAAAATTAATCATTTCGCAAATACTGCATTACTATGCGAAAATTGTAGTACAGTAAATATATATTTATCTTTGAACAAAAAAGAAAATTGCTTATGTGTATTCTAATGCATGAAAAATAATTTTCTTTGGCGAACGAACAGATTGAATTGTTAAAGGATAACATTTTGTCAACAAACCAAAGACATAAACCGTATACAATGTCGTAAAACTCGACCGAGTTTAGTGTTACCAACATTAACTACTTCCAAATGTGATAGCAAAAGATCAATAAAAACTATTAGTACTCAAGAACGGCTCTATATGAGGTGGTTGACATATTTGGATAATATATAGAATTACCCGATTTCTCGCATGTCAACATTGATTTAACTTCATTATCCTAAACTGATTTGTGTAACACTTCATGAGGTTG
Organism: Androctonus mauritanicus; assembly: GCA_011317285.2. NCBI lineage: Eukaryota > Metazoa > Arthropoda > Arachnida > Scorpiones > Buthidae > Androctonus > Androctonus mauritanicus. Next base: position 2,607 of record WUQG02041525.1, on the reverse strand, counting down.
AATACTCGTAAAGTGTTTACAACATGTATACTTGTTGTGTACACTTCATGAACTTGTTTTTATTTTAAACTTTACGTATTATATGATGTTACACTGTTCGATGATGCGAATTTCTAAAACATTTTATCAAAATAATCAATTTATGATTATTTCTTTGCTTATTTCTTATACATTTCATTTACACGTGTGTGTCAATTAGTTTCGCTCTGAATATTCCTTTTATGTCAGTAAACTTTTGTTCCAGCTATGGAGTTTCATGAAATCTGATACTGATGCCATTCATATACTAGCTTCAGTATATGTATATATCTTAAATGGCAAAACATAAAAAAATTCCTGAAAACTTACTAAATTTAGGAAGTTTTCAGGAATTTTCTCCATCTTGCGAAATCTAAAACCTCGAAATTTTTGCAAAAAATGTCAGTTTTATAGAATTGTCTTTTAGAACTTTGCATTAAGAAGGTAAATAAAAAATCAATGGAAATTTTTAATGAAAAATTAGAAATATAAAAATAGAATAAAACTCTGTATCAAGTACCATATTATACAATCAAAAATTTTGTTGAATTTTTCTAAAATTAGTTAACCCGTAGGCTGGCAAACAATATCTTCGGGCAAATGAAATGTCTGATATTTTTGATTTTTTTTTTTTTTTTTAAAGATTTCTTCAATTTCACTTATATTTATTGCTTTTTATTAAGAGCTTAATAAAAAGTTTTTTTTAATAATAGCAAAAAATACTATTTTATTTTTTTAAATCAAAAAATATCTTCGGAAAATATTTTTTATTGTTTATTTTTATTATTAAACTCTGAAAGCTGGTTTTCAATTTATTATATGAGTTCCATCGATATTTTTATAGCATAAAAAAAGCAATATTTTGTATTGAAAACTCAAAATGCAATTTAAAATAATAAATCAAAAAAAAAAATTAAATCATAAAAATGAATCACATTTTCTAGATAATATAAAAAATTGAGAGAGAGATTAATTTCGGAGATAATATTCATCAAAAACTTGAAGGGAGAATATACTTTGGCACTGCTAGATATGAGTTTGGTTTCTATACATTTTAATATAACAAAGTTCTTTTTAGTAATAATGTTTATGTACCCAGTATTATTTTTAACTAAAGAATAAAAATCCAAAATTAAATATAGAATGAATTTGACTGCAATACTCCACAGGGGAGTCGATCTGTTTGTTTCATTAAAGTTCATTCACTTCATCTCCTCTTTGATCTAATATCAATTATCAAGATTAATGTAATTTAAGTTGATAAAAATAGAATCATTTTTCACAGCTATAAATAATTAAACAGATAATGAATACCCCCATCGTGTATTAAACGTAAACATATGCATGTTTTCTAGTTAAGTAATTTCGTTATACAAACACAAACAAATAAACATATACACGACAATAAAATATTCTCGGATTTTTTAAAATACAAAAATTAAATGAAAGAAATAAAATCGACAGTTTTCAATCTTGATAATTATTTCAACCGAATTTATATTGATGACTCTTTGCTTTTTATGGACTAATTGTTTTAAATTATAAAATTAGTCACGAAATATATTTTCTGCATTTTTGATCCGAATTATTCGATAGTAAGAAGTACAGCATACGGATTGATTTAATTAATTCTCAATAATTAAACAGATAAATTCATCTCGCATCGTTTGCCATAAAAGTATACAGAGATCTGGAACTTTTAATCGATATGATAAAAAAAAAATGTATATATATAGAAGAGCTTTCTTCGATAGTAAGTAACGTATTATTTTTTACAAGAAAAGAATCCTTCTAATGATTATAATGTCTTCTGTGCGACAAATACAATAAAGTTGTAGCAGGTGGAGATTTTTAAAATTAGTAAATTACTATAGATAGAGAGAAAAGGAATAATTTTCTAAAATTTGAATACTTTGCAATGTTTTTTCTTGATTTTTTGCTGAGAATCTGATACGCATATAAAGATAAATATTATATAATGTCTTTATGTTAAAATATATTTAAAAAAAATCCTTTGAAATGATTTTAATGCCCCATCCAACAAATAATTACAGAGATATTGGCATTTAATGCTTCAAACGATCGCTATCTTATAACGAAGTCATGAATGACACTCAAAATTAATAGACATTATTATTCGAATTTCAGAGGATTATAACTTACAAGTTAGTATCATGGATACTAAGTTATAATACTCTTTTAGAGTATTTAAATTTTAGAGGATTATAATAATTAGTAGGATTATAGTAGTGTTAATTTTAGAGAATTTTAGTATCTTTCGAGAAACAATATTCGGTTCTCGAAATATTTTGATAGACATGCAATGAACAGCCGAACAGACAGAAAATTAATACTGCGTAGTAAAAATATTCCTGTATTTCTTAGAATGCACAATTTTTTATACGTTCTAAGTTTATAATAACTACAATAATTAAAAGTAAATATAAAATATACAATGTGGTCCAAAAGTAGGTGGACAGTATGTGGAATACGTTTATGTATCGGTTATATTATTATAATTGTGTTCATTATAACTATGTTATTTGTGCTATATTATTGACAATTTTATAATTATAATTACATAAGAGA
>WUQG02041514.1:0-10649 GCA_011317285.2 Androctonus mauritanicus | reverse complement strand
TTTTGCCTGTTTTTTAAGTTTTTTAGTTTTGATTTTTTTGTGCATGCACCATTAGCAGAGGTCAGATTAAGTCCCCCAATGATGTCATTTCCGATCAGGTGACAAAAGTTTAGCTCCTACAACAAAAGTAGTGATAGTAAACAATTACCGAAAATTTTAATTTGTTCAGAAATATAATAAAATTTTTATAATCATATGACTTCTCTTTACTAAAATCTTCATCATCAGCCATCATTAAAAGGAGAGTATGATGGCTGATGATGAAGGAGAGGAGTACTCAAATAAAACTTTTTATAATCATATAACTGGGGGATCAAAAATGTATTAGTCTTCACTTAATTCTTATGATAAAGTTTTTTTCTAATTAAATGATATTTTCACACATTAGTCAGTCATTCTATTCTGATCAACTTTTAAATGTTCACAATGTAATTAAAATAATTATTTTTTAAAATCTCTTAACTTTATTAGTCAATTGATTTACTTTTATTGAAATATTTGTTTCATTTAATATTAATTTAACTAATAATAAAGGCCTTTCATTAACTTTCTTATTTTTAAAATATTGATAAACATTGTAAATAATCTTTCTTCCTTGGCAATGAATTGATTTTCAATGTCCTAAGCTCAAATCACTCTCATTCATAAAGAAAATTTAAAACCAAACCAAGAAAATTAAACTTGCTGTAGCCCTCCTGTCATTGACAATACTATTCAATAAGTATCCTATATTCATTAGTTGAAAATGAAGGGAAAATGTTAAGTGTAATAGTCATAATATAAGATTGCATTTTTCTGCACCAGAAGATTTTTTCACAGTATCATTGAAGAAGATACTGTCTTTTCATCAGTAAGATGTGAATTTTTATAGGATGATCCTGTTAGGGATGCACAATAGACCACTGGTTGGTCATAGTGCTGGGGCTGTTTAAAGCCTCCTCTTTCCTAAAATTTTCATCATCCTCTATTATCATTGTTCCTAGGGAAGTACTCAAATTCTTATGGAAAGACATATATGGTCCATTAATATTTGCATACATACATGATCCATTAGCATTTTGAATGGATCCTGGAATGAATAGCTAATAAAAAAAAAGAAGATATGTATTGAAAAATTATTATATTTTTGAATAAGGTTTGTAAATAAGTAATGCAGGGATCCAGGATAGGAGAATTTATTTAGAAATGCATATAAAACAAACAAAATATTTTATTTAAAACCAACAGGAAATAAAATACAGTATTAACCTATTTTGTTAAAATTAATTACCACATTGAAATAACAGTGTCAAAAATGTAAATATACAATAGAGATCTATAATTTAATGAGACTTTACAGATTTCTCCTGAACTGTAGAGAAAGTTATTTGACATGAGAGAGAATTAAAAAAAAATCTACTTCATTCCTCCATTATCTTTTATATCTTCATTTGCTAGTCCTTAGTGGATGACCACCAATAGGATAGGACATTGATTCACCCTTCTCTGATACATTTCTGCCACTTTATTTTAGAATATTTCCTTAATTTTTCTTGACCAACTCTCATCTGTCCTATTTTTCTCAGAAAGCAGATTTATTTTTTGTTATTTGACAAGAGTCACATTACCTTATTGTTTGACAAAAGGTGATCTAGTTTCATTATTGTTTAATGAAATCAATTTTTTTATTTCTCCAGACATCTTCAATTTTTATCAAAAAATTAATTTCAATTTTAAAAATTCTAATTAATTAAAGTTTATTAGATTCCATACTATTCTCTTGTTTCTAAAATGATCCATGACATGGATTCATTTTAAACTTTGTTCCCCTGCCAAGCATTAGATTTTTTTCCTTCTGTTTTTTCTTTCTCTCCTTTTCAAAGTTATTGCAATAATCATTTCTTACATTGCATAAAGCAGACTGAATTATTAGGACAAAATTAACAGAACAGCTTAATTATTTCTTATATTAACATAAAACTAATCATTATAATAAATTTCACTTAACATTTAAGGGTTGTTCCTTAGATAAAGAAAAAATGCATATATTAGATTAATATATTTTATCTAACAGTCAAAAATTATTTAATATAAAACATTAAAATTATATAAACATTCATATATAAAATTTGAAATAATTAATTTAGATTAGATTTATATGAATAAGTTTAAATTAAAGCAATTCGTTATTACAAGAGCTTTCATATGATAATTGATTACATTGTATATAACATAATTTAAGTGAACATTGAGTTGGATGAGAAGAATTTCTTATAGTTAACTTTGATGTCTTCAAGGAATAAGATATGTATTGAATGATATGTCTTCTATATATTATATTTGGTCTGCTCTTTAGTGCTAGATTTGGATACATTTTTGAGTTAATACTACCCGTAGTAGAGCAGTTCTGAGACAAGTTTAAATTTTACTTCAAGGAATACTCAGCAAAAATATTTCTAAGATAGAAAGAAGCTCTGTATGTTTTCTTTTGATGAAACTTTATTTGTTGCGAAACAACCAGTCTCTTGGAAATCTTGTCTTACCTATTCTTTAGCAGATTTAGTTCTGAAACAATTTAAGCTGATACAAACAAAATAAACAAATAAATAGTAGCATTATAAAGTTTGTAGTAAAGATTCCACAACTGTTAGTTCAAATATACACAAAGAAAGTGGCATCTTCCATGTAAAGGGAGCTCTACCCAAGTATATCTCATATTTATTATAACTCTCTCCTATAGTTTGAAGTATTAACTTAAAGGCTCTTTTGGATAACTAAAATTTAGTTTAATTTAGTTTACTAAACTAAGTTTTAAATATTTAAACTATTGATAAAAGATTAAGAATCATATCTACAAGTCATGATAATGAAAATAACAAGATTTTAACTTGTAATAAAGATCATAGATATAATTAGTCTTTTATTAATTTTATATCAGTGTGAACATCACATTGTAAATTTTGACAATATCATATAGAATTTAGTTCCTATTTCAAATATACATTCTTAGACTATCTTAACTAAATTACTTTGAAATTATAATTTATTTTGGACTTGTATAACCATTATTGTATTTATGTATATATATCCTACTCTCAATTAACAAGAAGTATATTTCCTGATATCTACTTATTCCAGTATTGTATTTTAGTCTGTATGCAACATGATGATAACTGTAATCACTATATAAAATAATTCTACCTAAGAAGTGCCCTATGGAGGGATCGTCCACTTCAATTTAACTCTAAGGAGCAAGTATATAGACATTGAGCATTATTCACTCGAACATCCAATTATCTCTTAATTACTTATTCTATTTATTAACTTCTTATATTTCTATCAACTTGTTATTTGCTTCAATTTACTACCAAGATATATTTTACTACTTGTTACTATTTTATCCTATTTTTATTAACTTCTTATTTCTTGCATTGATATCTAAACATTAAATTCTCATATTCCCATATGTTAGGTTACATTGTTGTGAGAAGAAAAGGAGTAGAAAAAAGAAAATCTCATAATTGAGGGCGTGTACTTCTCCAGAGGGCAAAAACCTCACATACTACAGATGTATGGCTCTAACAAGCAGAAAGCCTTGCACTAACAGCCATGTGCTCCTTCATACCCATTTTTTTGTACCTGCTAGTGCATGGATTCTTATTGTACATACCAGTTGATGATAGGCCTATTCTTCTTCTCATGCCTATAAAGAAGCTAGGCATGTGTACCTTATTAAGGCTAGTTATTTGCCTTTACTTATTTTTGTATGTATTGCTGTCTATCTTTCCAGGTGTCCAGTTCAAGAGAATTGTAGATTAATTTTATTTTATATCTTTATGCTTAATTTTATCCAGGGGAAACTGAGAGAGTTGTAAATCCTCGCTATTTTGTAACCTAATATTTTACCCAGGTATCCAATCTGGGATGATGAATAAATAAATTATTTCTTATTCTTTTCCACTTATTTATTTCTATTTACTAATTATTTCTTTGTTGGCTATATTGACTCTATTTTTGTTTTTTTCTATGTTTTTAACTATATCTCACTATTTTGTTTTTCTGGGTGCTCAATCTGGAGAGAAATAGCTTTTAAGTATTGCATTTTATTTACCGTACTCATATTTCATTGTTTTCCTTAATTATTCTCTGTTTATTCTATTTGTCATTATGTCCATAATGACTCCTCACTTATTTAGGAACACATTTCCAAAATAATAAGTGAATTATTATTAATTCTTTTTACTTATTCCTATATTTATTATTATTTTAAATTCTATATTCACTGTAAATTATTCTCCCACTCTAAATGCACTAAAAGTTATCTTTACATTTACACATAACTAATCCTCAATTATAATAGTCAATTCTAATTCTGCATATTCCTCTGTTCTTTTCCAGAAGTAGGCTACACAGTCAATACAGTATATTTAACTAAAATTAATTTTCTGTTTGACTCTTCAAACTTTTTTTTAGTGGTGGTGGTGAATTGGATAAAGAAGAATTTGACTTTTTAATTTAACCTTAAGACTTAATTACCTAATCCATTTAGATATTAACAAGGTCAATTTGTCAACCCCATTCCTTTATCTATGTGCCAATGTGCTGTTTTATATATTGTACTTCAAGAGATTAAAATAAAAACTTAGAATTTTCACTTGAGGGACCTTTTTTTTTTTGCATTATCCTACTTCTGACACTACTGTGAAGATCCTGTAGTGGATGGACAATAAAAAAGTAATATAAACACAAGAAAAATGTTCATTATGTTCAAATTAAATAACCTATACATAATATTAAATAGAACACAAAATTTATCTTAATAAAACTTCATAATAATAGCATATAGTTAACTCATTATAACTATCTATATATTATTTTAATATTTAATAAACAATAGAAATTTTATGCTATATATTATGTACAAAGATCATCTGGGAAAATGTATCATTGCAGAAATTTATTTAAAATAATAATGAATTTATTATTAAAAACTTAAAACACAGTAATAGTATTTTATAATATATGAAAAATTCAAATACAATAATTCAATAGAAAATGAATTGTAAATTACGCTTCAGTTTAATATGTTAAAATCATATTGCAACATGAAATAAATAGTCTACTAAAGTCACATCTTATAATTGACTTTTATTTTAGAAGTTTGAAAATGTTTCCTGATTTTTACAATTGATTTTTTTAAAAGAATTCATTTTATATTAATGATAATACAATACATTTATTGTAGATTTGCAAAATATTCATAAATATTCTTCTATATTTTGATTTAAAAATATGAAAGGGATAAATTAAGCCAGTAAATATGGTACTTGTTACTCTGTTATAAAACTATTAAGATTATCAGTAATATAAATTATAGATAGTGTACAATTATCATAATAATTATTATCACATTATTTGAGAAATATTTTTAATAGTGTATAAAAAATAATGATAAATTATCTTCCTTTTATTTTATTCTTCCAAATTCAAAAAGATGAAAAAAAAAATCTATTTGCCTAGAAGCAATAGATTTTTTTTCCCAATTTTTTGATTTGAATAGCTAATTTTTCAATTTCATGAAAATGCTAAAATCTATCAAATTCACTAAATTTTTCAAAAAAGAAATGAATGATGCAATCAAAATTAAAGTAAGTTGGTATGATACTTTCGAATATATATATATATATATCACTTTTTTAGGTTTTTGAAATCTTTAAAATATATCATCCATACATATTTCCATTGATTTCTATATTTTGATTTTGATATTATATATAGATTTACATTTTGTTAGAATTAATATTTTATTTCAAATCAAAATTTGTCTTAGTTTATTTCATATGATTATTTTTAATATTTTCAGTTTTGTTTATACAAGTATCCCTCAATTTATAAAGATAACTGGGATCTTAAAAATAGTTTATTGAGTAGAAATTCATAACTCATAAATGTGTTTTCCTATTAATTTCAATATAAAAATTTCTAATTGTTCTTGGATACTAAAAAGTTAGTTTTAGTTATTAATATTAAAACATCCCAAAAGCATTAATATAAACATAATTATTTATACTATAATATAATAGTTTGCTATATTATTATCTATTTAACCTATTTCTTGCTATTCAACTTTAAATTTCAGAACCATTAAGTGGCAAGTGATCTTTGAATTTAAGCCTAATAAATAATAAATATGCCAAACGTTATGGTTTATTTATTAGTTGAAATATTATAAAATTTTGATTAAATATTGTATTAAATGTATATAATTCTTAAAAGCCTTCATTCTGCTAAATTATTTGCAAAAATAAGTCCAGTTTTCTAAAAGTTAGTATTGATATTTTTAATTCTGACAATTAAAAATTCATCAATTATTAATGTAGAATTAGAAATTATGAATATATCATATAGCCATAAAATAAAAGCTATATGGCTATATAAGTGCAATTATTGATTTATGAAGAATAAAATAGTTTTATGTAGTTGCCAAGTCTTTCACAAATATAAGTATAGTATATATACTTATATTATTGATATATGCCAAGTCTGGATTCAATACCAAATTCTTTAGTGAAAGTGGAATTGAATTTTGTATTAAAATCAGTGTAAATTTAATATGAAAATATATCTGGTGCAATCAGTGAAGAGAATAAGCAAGAAACTAAATAAAAAGAAATCAGTTATTCATATAATTGAAGTGTTAATAAATGTTAAATAAAGGAAATTTTTACCCTTAAAAATAATTTGAAAACTCTGGTATGCAGAAAAAATGTGCCAAAATAAGAATGAGATTATAAATTATTATATAGAATAAGATGCAGTCATTAATTTAAACAAATTACAGTGGATAATTGATTGATGATTATATAGTTTCTTTACAAATATAAAAATTATATTTGCAAATTGAAAAAATGTATATGTTTATGAAGCTCATTAAATTTATAACCAAATTTTAATTTATTAAAATTTATAAACCAAGGGTTTGAAAATTGAGAGATACCTATAATTAATACAATTATATAATTATTAGACTTAAGATTTCAAATAGATATATTTTTATATATAATTTTGATATATAAGACAAATAACATTTTGCATAATGTGATATCCATGAAATATGAAATTGCATATAAAAACAAATTTTTTAACAAGGCAGATAATTATTTATACATTAAGCCAATATTATTTCTTAGAGAAGTTGAAAATATAAGATTATTATTATTACAAATTTATAAAATAAATTAATTTTTTTCGTATCATTATTTGATTTTATTATAGCTTTCTCCATTTGACATCACACATGAAAATACAACTGAAATTATGCCGGATAGATTACCACCATATAGAGAAGGAAGTTATGATGCACCAGACAATACAGAATTGGAAGAAAATCTATCTCATCGGCCTCGAAGTTCTACAATTGGTACTGCTGGAGATGCTCACAAAGAAGTTCGTCGAAAAATATCTGTGGGAAGAAAAACAGATGATACTCAAACTTCTCAAGCAAAAAGTTCAATTCGTGATATGTAAGTTTCAAATCATCAAAAATATAAAAACATAAAAGGCCAAGCTTTAAACAGGAAAAACTTAAGTTTAATTGTATCAATAAATTTTTTGATCTTGAAGAATTTGTCAGTTACTAATTTCCTGTTTAGATCTTAATTTTCATGTGTGTTATGATTAATTTCGCCAGCATGAATTTCATAATGAATAAAAATAAGCGGTTCGAATCTTTAAATATATGTAATAAAAATAAAAATAATTAGTGATAAATGATAGTATTGTATTTGTGAATATTGATTTATTATATTCTTTAGAAATTTTTTTAATTTTATACATTATTGTGCAAATTTATATCCATTTTATTCAATATATATTTATTTTGTAAGGCGAATTTTAAAATTTCTTATGTAAACTGTATTAAAATATTTATGAATGAAATATTTCAAAAAATACTGAAAATGAAATACAGATGTGTGTTGCATATTTTCTTTCAAGATAACATCCATTTGCATATACATCCAAACTATCATAGAATAATAAAAAAATACTGTTCAGCTAATGGGATATAGTGAATGCATGCTACTGTATTGGGAATGTTTATATGTGAAGCTGATATAAACAAACCAATTGCATTGGCATATGTATAATAATATGGTTCACATCTAATTTACTTCACAGTAGATATATGTACAGTACACTTACTATACATATTAATATTTACATTTCCTATAATGTAAAAATATAGTATTATATTAATTAAGTGTAATACAATATTGTATATTATTTTGGCTATTTAGATAGTACAGTATAGGTGAAGTGTATTGCAGTATACAATATAGGTTTGTTTATATATAATGTTTGCACAACATGAAATTCATATAACATTATTAGATAGAATATATTCAGGATGCTAAGCAGCACATATCTTGTAGTTGTTTTCATTTTTATTTGATATATCATAAAAGCTAGTTATTTTCATGATAAATTGGTAATCTAATATTTGGATTATATGCCTTATTAACTTCCAAAAAAATACAAATGAAGTATATATTCTACCATGAATTGTGCAGAATTTTATGTCATAAAAATAAATAAGAAAAGACAGTATGATATTTTCTTTATATCATGTTTGAAATGTTATTAATTTGAGAAAGACAGAATATTGCATTTTTTTCCTCCATTAGTACAATGTTTTCATTATTTAAAACTTTGGCTTGTTTACTATATTAATAGCAATTTTGGATTGAAAAAGTCAAACATTGGTTATTGTACATTGATATCCTTTTGCATAAGTCTTATATGCAGTAGAAATGATTAAATTATATATTATTTAATCTTTGTGAATTATTATTTAATATTGATTATAGATAAGTTATAGAATTTTACAATAGATTATTTTTGATAAATCTTAAATTAACTTGGATTTCATTTTTTACATTGTTTTTTGTTTTAATAAATGAAATGAAAATAATATTTAATTGGAAATAAGTTACGTAAAACAAAACTGATTGCATGTTTTTTCTGTATTAAACTAAAAACTATATAGATTAAGTCTAGATAAAATGAGAGAGATGGTTAATTTGAATATATTATAATAATTATTAAGTTATGTTTGAATCTTAAGCAACATAAACTGAATTTTTGTTTTTCCTTATAATTATGTAGTTTGTATTAATTGTATAAAAATTTCTTAAATTATATAAATATCTACTATAGTTGCTTTTTTCCACTTCTTAGATTGGGTATTATGAAGATAGATACTAATTTTTGTCAATTTTTTCCTGTAATCTTAAAAAATTGTTTTTTTAGAAATTTTTCAAAATGTGCATATCTTAAAATGAAAAGATTATTGATTTTTAAGATTATAGAAATATTGTAATGGATTCATAAGTCAATGATGTTTATATGAGCATCTTCCAGAAAATAAAGAACATTTGACTATAAAAATAAGATGAAAAGTAATTAAATGAAAAAATTTATTGAATAATTACAATATTTAACTTGCTTTTCAGTATAGTCACGACTTAGATTTAAGTACTTATTGTAGTGTGACACTAGTTTTTGCATTCCTTTATCATAGACATTCATCTCTAATTTTTTTCAGTCAGTTAGTAATAGCTTTTTTCAACTTCTCATCACTTCCAAAATTATTGCCACATAAGAAATCTCTTATTTTAGAAAATAAGTGAAAATCAATGATGGTTAGATCAGTGATGGTTAGTTTAGATTCACTGTTCAAAGTTTTGAAGCAGAATTTGAATTATTGTTGTACAATGTGGATGTGCATTATTACAAAGAAAAATGATATCACTTGATATCAGATTGTGCTATTTGTTTTAGATTAGCAATGGGCAAACTTTTGTAGAAATGGGCCGTATCACATCAGTAAAATATAGTCTGGGGCTACACTTTAAGAATTATAAAACATGTTTTTTATTCCTTTAATTATAAAAGAAAATATAATATGTAAATATATTATTTAAAAAATTAGTAATTAATTAATTTTATGAACTACTATACATTCTTTAGTTATCTTTTCAAAATCTGAATTAAATTTTGTAGTGTTTGTTCTTAATATCATTTTCAAATGTTCATCAGAGATCTATATCCTTGAGGAATGTTTAGTTATGTTCATAATACAAAATGATTTTTTTTTGTATCCATTTTATTTATCAATAAAATTTTTGGCATTATGCTTATTATTTATGAGGATTGCATGAAAGCTCCAGTTTGCCCATTACTGTTTTAGATCAAGCATTTGTGTCATTTCAATTTTTTATAGTATGCTTGTGTATTTATTGTTGTCCCCTTTGGCATAAAGTCAACAAGTAGTAGGCCTTTTTGATTCCAGAAAATAGTTGTCATCACTTTCTTTGTGCTTAAAGTTTATTTAAACTTAATCATAAACAACTACGTAGGGGATTAATCGCGTAATCAAATAAGTTGGATTATCGGATTATTTATTTAAACTTTCTTGCTTTTGAAGATGCAACTCCTTTGATTGGTGTTTGTTTTCAGGGGTTTTATAAGAAACCCACATCTCATCCTCTGTGACAATGTGATTCAAACATTTGTCCCTTTTCCTGCATAGTGACGGAGAAATGTTAAGGCTGCTGCCATTCAATTTTTTGGGAAGAGTTTTCTAGTTTCAAAGAACATATTTGAAACAA
>WUQG02041503.1:0-10649 GCA_011317285.2 Androctonus mauritanicus | reverse complement strand
CTAGGTGAAATAGATGGCGCGATATTAGTGTGATATTCAAAATGTCAGATTCTGTTACTTCCAGATTTTGGGATATTTCTTTCCATTTTCTATTCTTCGCCCTATTGTCTTTATATGAACTATGTCTGTAATCATACAGAATAGGCTGTCCTTTAACGAAATCGATGAATTCTATACTATTCATGGTAAAATGTGAATTCTGAAATACAAGCAAACTGCTATCCACCCACTCCAACAATTCTCCCTCTACCGGCAAGCACGTGCAAGCCCGCAAGAGACGCAGAAAATATGCAAACTAAAATGTTGCCACTCGATACCTAACATATAATATATAATTAAATATAACCAAAAATAATACATATATATAAAGATGGAACACCACACAACAACTGAGTATCGCCTGTCTTGGTCACGACGTTTGTATCGCACGTGCGTGGGGAATATTCGCGATATAACCAGAGTGCGATATTGCGATATATCTTATCGCGCCAGTGTGTGGGAGTCTCAAGTGTACAAGAAAAGCGAAAACATTGATAGAGACCTTCAATTTTTGACAAACATTGAAGCTCGAACAGTATAAAAATATACAAATATATTTTTTTCTAACATATTGAGTTATATAAATTGAGGCCCCTAAAATCGTGACGGCCGGATTATCTTGCCTCCTCTCTGTGTGTATGTTCATTTTCTGATTTATTGATTAAGAATCTTTAATTACAACTACATCATTATAAACTTTTATAATTTTTTGTTTTCTTAGTAATAAAGAGCCAGTTAAGAACCTAATACATATGTACCTGAAATTAGGTTTGGGAATCTGTAAGTACCCCGACTTACGTTATGCTTCACTATCTCGCCTATTTCGTAACTCCGAGGTATTACTGCATTTATAAGAGTATGATCTCTCATCCAATTCCAAAAAGTACAACAAGAATGTACAGTATATAAAAATGCATCAGTAATACACAAAAAAATATCTACAACTATAAAAATCAACTCACAGTTAAGAATGCTGCATTGTGTATAAGCAATTCAACATTGTGAGATTACTACTCATTAAAAATTTTAATAGGAGATTTACACAGATAAACAAATAAAACACATTCTATTATTCTAAATTAGATATGCATTGAGTAACCATAAAATTTTAATTAAATATTTTAAAATATAATTTAACAAGAACTTTAATCATTTTCTTTTTTTTTTAAAAAAAGAAAAACCAAATTATAAATTTAAGATTAGAGAGATTATAAATTAAAGAAAAAATAATTATTATTATTATTTAATTATTAATTCTCTAGTTTTAGAATTATTATTATATAAAAAAAATAAAATAAAATAAAATTATAAACATAAAAATTGGTGAAATGTAAACTCCACCAATTTTTTATTTAAAATTTTGAGTTCAAAGATTTATCGATCTGTAAAAAAGGAAAAAAAAAAAGGATCCAGTATTTGGCCAACTGCCAGTTTACATTTTAGAATACTATAATTTTCATTTGTCGACTTTGAATTTTCTTTTTTTTTTTTAAGTTAGATATAAAAAAAACATGATGATAAGTTTGTTAACCTATGTTACGCCCAAAAACCGAAATCGCACGATGACCAGAAAGAACAGCCACAACGGGTTGTAGCTGTTCACATTGAAAGATGACTGTTGTCAACTAGCAGAAATTCACTGCAGGATGAAGTTATGCACTGTTTTGTAATGCTTGTGTTTCATCACGATTTCCACGAAGCGAAATAACGTTGAGCATCGGTGTTTGGTCGTTTGGAAATGGCCACAATGCGTTGTGACCGATTCCAAAACAGCCACAACGCATTATGATTACCTCTAATTAAAGAAACATGACAAATCGAAATCGCACAATGACCGAAAAAAAAACAGCCACAACACATTGTGGCTAGTTCCAAACGACTAAACATATATGTTTAACATTGGATGCTTCCAGCTGGCAGCAGCTTGATGATCTTGCTGAACAAGCGCTTGCCTAGCTAACGTCATCGCTTAAATAGCACACGCTATCTAACCGGACGTCTTTTACGGATAAAAATGGATAAGCAGAAACAAAAAAATATTGTTAGGCTTTATTAGGTGATGAAATTATGGATGATTCTGTTGAAATATCGCTAATACGGTGATGTTATGCTTTTTCGGTATTTTTATCCTTTTAAGGATAACGCTGACACTACTGTTGCCCTATTTCGCCATTTTGAATGCTACAAAACTAGCAAAGAAATTGGTCGCTGACTTTGCTGAGCAGCGAAGACAGCCACTGATGACGTCATTCAAAATAAGCAAACTATCCACTTGGGCAGCTCATTCCAACAAGACCGTTTGCTGAAAAGCGATTAGGGTGCTGCTGGCCAACTGGAAGCGCCCAATATTTCAGTTCAAGAAAAGGTACGTTTGAAGCATCATGGCTTTTCTCGTGAAGGTCATCTATTTACGCGCATTCAATCACAAATAATTTTAAAAGTTTCAAAGATTCTTGTTTCATAACAATAGATTCTAGCTTTCTGAATGTCTGTAAAATTCATTCAGATTTTTCTGTTAAATCCGAAAATTTTATTATAAAAAGTCATAAAGTGATTGGTGATATCTGACTATTATTTGAGACCAAATATCGCACTGTTTGAGAATCTGAATTTAATTTTTTCTGACTCGATAAAAAAGAGCACATTTATTATTATAAAAATAATGGGTTTCCAGTTTTCAGTCATGAAATTCTTCATAAATTTGGCCGCTCGACATGAACTGGCAAAGAGAAATAACTCTAGAATTCCAAATTTTTAGGTAAGAAGAGTTGTTCCAAAACGGTGCTCACCTAGGTGGAAGATATCCGGTTTCGTTACAATATTTACAAACCAATCAGATAAATCGGTTCCGTCGCGAATTCGAGTCTGCAGAGGTTTGGACGATTCAGTTTATTTTACCTAAGCAATAGGGTTAAGTAGGCTTCATGACAGGTATTCAATCATTTTGTCTCAAAAATGATATTCAGCATTTATCTATATTATCCATTTAGGCAAAATGCAGCATTATACATTTATAAATATACGTGTAATTAAGAGATAATTTATCAAAACAGTAAAGATTTGAATAGTATTTCTTATATTAAATAGTAAATGCTACATTTGGCTCTACAGGAGATATGTTCCCCGTTATATGAATTATGGATTATGTATGTAAAGATATTTCATTTGAAAATGCATACTGCTTTAGCTATTGTGATAAAATTAAAAACCGTTCCAAACGATTGTTGAAAAAGTGTTTAAGAATAGCCTTTGATTTTAATAATAACCAAATGATATTTAATTGGTTCCATGACCCCTTTAACAACTTTCTGTTCCTATTATAGAATCCACGGTTAGAAGTCTGTTTTACACGGAGGTCTACTGTATACAGTATATTTTAAATTATGTTATTTTTAAAAGAATATAATTAAATTTATGTGCTTTGTAATTTATATGCTGCAAAACAAATAATGTATAATTATATTAGTATATTAAATACTTAAAATCATAAATCTGTAATTAGCATATTCATAATTTATCAACGCTCAAAATTTTTAAAAATACTTTCAGGACGGAAGTGCAGCCCTTTGGAAGCACTTCCATCCCGGGAAATCACATATGGGCAAAAGACATGGACTTCGTGTGAAGTCCATGTTTTTGTACACATGCTGAACTCCCGGGCCATTACTATTTTCTCCCGCTTCGAATATTTAATCGCATCTTTTAGAAAAATTAATCCCAATCTCATTATAAATTTTATTTTAAATTATCGTAGTTTACTTCCGATTTATGTTTGTACAGTCCTTTTTGTTGTTAGACTGCAATTTTTGAATTTTTCGATCTAAAAATGTTGGCTGTTGCAGGGCCCGAGGGTTCAGTTAGATTTGGCGCGCCGATGTTACATATACGTGTCATTTAAATAATATTTGATTTCTTTCAGATATTTTAATTATTTTTATTTTAAGATAATATTCATAATTATTCCCTACTTTGCTCCATTGGTCCAAAGTAAAGTTAAATCTGAAAGAGCCCCTGCACGTTGTTTCTTTAAAGCATTTCCGTTTTTATTATGGCTGACAGGATATGGTTGCGAACAACAGCAAAATCTTAAATTTACAGATAAGAAGAAGTTTTGTTTTTGTTGTATTTGGGCACATAGTGGCCAATGGCTAACTAATATAATATATAGCAAACCCTACAGTTTAATTTTTATTTTCTTTTTCAATCTCTAAAACAATTTCGAAAAAATTACAAATCTCTTTGAAACCTAATATTCTAACATTTTCATCATAACTAAAACTGTAAACGCATAATTAATAGTCTCTTCGATTGTCATTTTCATCAATGTATTATAACTGAATAATTTATTTCTAAAATTGTGAAATTGGGCAAATCGAAAAGTTGCAACTGTTACACTCCATGTAGAAACTTAATACATATTTAAACAGGAATTTAGGTGTTTGCGTCTCTAAAAAAATTAAGGATAGACAAATAATAAAAAATTTTCCATATGCCATTGCAAATTTCTTTTAGAAAAATAGTTTAAGAAATCAATTTAAAAATACACAATAAAAATATTCTAATTAATTTATGATATGGTATTACTAATATAAAATAGATCTGGCATACCTGATTTCAGCAATAGCCATTTCGATATTTTTTATCAACAGATATGTATAAGCAGTGGCTAAGCAAGTTATATTATTTGTAAATTATCGACTGAATATTTTAAGCAATGTCAAATTTTCTCAACATTTTCCAGGTTATTTGTCCATCCTGAGTCGTATTCACTAGTAATATAGTCCTGTATAAAGTGGAATTCAACAATAAACACGGAAGAAATTCAAAGGTTTTGATATAATTCCAAAATTATACCAATTCCATCCTAATTTCTATGAGATTCTTATCACCATCATAAATTCATGGAATATTGTCAATTTTCAATAATTTAAAAAGCCAAGCAAGCAAACGCATCAATACAGACATTGTGCTTTATTATTAAAAGATTTAAAGTATCATGTTTGTTTAAACATTTCCTCTTTTATAATATTTTCAGGTTAATAATATTGAATAGAGATGAAGTCACTCAACTGGTAAGATTAAGATTAACCGCTGAATGAAGAACCAAAGAGTTTTGATACTTTTATAATGAGACAAACTTTTCAAAATTAACCATCACAACAGTAATTGATTATCAAACATATCAGATTCGTTAACACAGAGTACTTTTATTTTTAAATGTTATTAAAATATAAAAAATTAACGAAAATTTAAAGAATTACAATAGGCGAATATATTCTGACAAAATGTATAGAAATAAGAATTTTTTCAGAAAGAAACATTGCCTTAGATATATCATGATTCCTTATATCGAGACATTAATAATTTTTGGAATGAATTTCGTATTTTCTTGCAATTGTTGCAAACAGCTGCATTCCGAAAATCGTTCCTCTTACAAATTTAAGATATACAAATTTGTTATAGAGTTGTTTTTATGGATTTCATTTCTGAAATTCATGTCAATGATGTTGTACTCAAATTCAACTTGCAGTAGACTATCTCAGTCGTTTCCAGAAAATCCAAAATATGCCTTATCTCTCTTTGTCGTTTCTTCTTTATATGTAGCTACGCAATTCAGCGTAATCAATAGGAAGAAGTTATCCCTTGATTTGAATAAAAGTGGATATGCAGGTGAGTTAGAATGGGCTGAAGGGAAAGAATATTACAGCGTGATATATCTGCTGTCCCTTTTCATGATATATTTGATATGGTGCTATATTTCATCCATAACAATTTATAGCAAATTAAAAGATGAAAATGCTAGCGATGTGGAAGCATTTAGTTGTTGTGTCTGGATATCAACATGGTTCATTTATATCGTGGGTCAAAGTATGTCAGTGTTTGCTTTTGGTTCAATCGGGTTTTCGCTGATAGGAAAAAGATTAATTCATTTGTCGATGAAACTTTCCGAAAGAAAAATTGCAGATACATCGCTGAAAGCATTCTTGGAAGATTTAGTCGACAGCCATACTGAAATATATGAATTTTTTCAACAATTGAACGATCGTTGGAAATTCATTGGGCCTTTGATTTACACCAATTTTATGAACTTTTCAAGCTATGTCCTCTATGCAATGGTTTTTATCAAAATGGATTTTATTCTACGTATTTGCTTTTTGTTTATGGCCGCATCGATTCTGTTTTCCTCTATTTTTTTCGCTTGGGTATTATCCCATTTCACATCGTTGGTAAGTTTATTTACAATGCTCTAATTTTCAAAAAAAAATATTACTAAATATTGTTAACATTTCATCTAAAAATATTTTTCAGTTATATGACAATTTCATTTCTATTGGAAGATTTTCTGATAGTAATATGAATCTCGAATATAAATTAAAAGTGAGTTTATTTCAAGTAATATTATAACATTTCATTTATTTCAATTCGTTTCATTTATATGCATAAATAGAATATCTTTCGTTATCAGGTGGTAGACTTTATGAAGAGATTTGGACGTACTCCAATAGGTATTTCTGTGGGCGGATTCTTTTATATAAAGAAGCATTTTCTCATAAGAGTAAGTATTGCATATTCTATTCAATAATATATTTATGATTTACGCATAATCAAAATTATAAGCTGTACGAGTGTTCAATTATATACTTCAAATAAAATCGATAATTTTTTCTTCAATATTATCGATTCCTGATATAATGGTGTTTTATTTTAGATAACAAGTGGAATGTATTCAGCTTTTTCATCCATTATAGAATTTACTGGAATACTTTCAGAAAAGAAAAGTTGTGCTTTGAAGAAATATTAATTCAGTATTTTTAAATTTTAAACCGGATGATTCATTACAAATCTAATTCTGGAAGTTCATAACTAAGTTTAATCTAATCTATTTGTAGATTAATTTACAATTTATATTAATTTTTTAAAACGGTTCCGACCCGGTAGTTTCTAATCCGTAATTGGAAGCAGTGCTTGCAAATGCGATGCTACGCAGTCTAGCAGTGTTTCAAAATTGCAGCTATTTAACAATTTTAATGCCGCCTCTAAAGAAAACATTTTTTGTGTAAAACAGTATACTCTCTATACATTTCTATGTCTCAATCTTGAAATCGGATATAGTTAAGGAATGAACCTTTTAATATAATGTATTGGCTATTCGCTCTTATAGTCATCAATCGGTGGGTCCAATCTTTAACCTTCCTCCCCACGGGTAAAATACTTTACATTGCTCCACAGTGGGTTACCTGGGTACCCTTGTGTATATTGAGGGCAACAAATTGTGTGAATCAGTTTTTTGTTTCATAGTAACTAATCATTTTTAGACATGACTCAACAAGTGTCATGTTTGGTTTTGGTTTTGGTTTTAGCAGAATTTTAATTGTTCCACTTTATTTTAACTTCTGAGCTGAAAGATGGCAAACATGGAAAATGATATTTCACCAGCTGTATTCAAACAATAAGTTTTTATTTGTTTTAAAGTCTTAGCTCTTATTTTAAAATAATAATATTGTAATTGAATAATATGAAAGTTATTTCTTGTTTTCTGGAATGAGTTATGATGAACAACTTGCTTACCTAAGCAAGTTACTTTTTGATTCTGAAAGTGATGAAGAAAGTTTTGAAAACGATCCTTGTGACGATGATAGTGTTTTAGCAAAAGAAGCAGTGTATCAAGAAGATAAATCTGATATTGATGATGTGAATTTAGACCCTAACATTGAAATTGAAATGAATGAGAGTTATGATGAATCCAGTGAAGTTGGGGATGATGATGAAATTGTTTTTGATGAACAAGTGCTGTATGGTAAAAGCAATATGGTGTGGAAAGTTATACCCTCAAATAATAGGGAAACGCTAAAACAAAATCTTTTGCGTGTGAAACCTGGGCCAGCAAAAACAACACAAATGCTTTCTGTTCGAGAAACATTCAAATACATTTTCGACCAGGTAATGTGTAACATCATCATCGAAGAAACTAATCGAAAAGCAAAATGTACATTCTCTCAATGCAATGCTGAAAATCCAGATAAGCCTCAAAAATTGTGGAAGGACATGACTGAAGAAGAATTCAATGGTTATCAGAATGCTAATTTTTTATTTCATGAGAAAAGACATTTACTGTCTTCCCTCGTAAAATAAAAAAATTGATAAATTTGGATAAATTTCTCTCTCAGAGGCAACGACTACTGCAAATATTCTTATTGGTACCCAGGTGCCTCGTCATGGAGAATAAGTATAAAATCTTTTGTGATCAATTTCGCAAAATTTTACAGTTTTTTAATATGTTGTTATAGCAATATGTACTTAGATATAGTAAATAAGAAATGTCAAAAAGCTATAGGGAAAAATCTTTATATCATCATAAAATATTTTTGAATTAAAAATGAAAAAGATACCCTGATACCCTGTCGTGGGGAAGAAGGTTAATTCTTTATCATCTATCTCGTAAACAGCATCAAACATAAGTTTGTTTAACAGGAACTGTTAATAAATTAGAGAATTAGAAAGCTATACTGATTTTTTTTTATTTTTGCAAGCGACTATTATCGTTTCATGTTTCTTGTCTGTTTGATGAAACCATCTCTACCGCAGAAAAGCGAGAAAAGCCAAGAAGCAGTAAGAAGAGGACTTCACCCCATATAAGGCATTGATATCTGTATGATATCTATAGTAAATCTTAGAATCGTAGTTATAGTTTTAATTCATTAATCAAAAATGGATTAAAAATATTGCACATTTATTATACATTAAATTTGTTTAAATTCTTTAACTCAAGTTTAGATAAAGAATTTCTTCATAAAATCTATATTTAAGAAAAATATTTAATTTTTGAGCATTATATTTCAATGTTAGTTAATAGATATATACAGTAATACTCCTACATAAATAAATTCGGAGATACATAACTTATTTTGTCCCCTCGCCAGTTGTTTGTTCCTAAAGTACATTGTGCATATTTATGTATGTACAGTCCCGTGCAAAAAGTTTGTCAGGTTACTGGGAAAGGATCGGCTATCCAACAATACGCACAAGTACCGGCACTAATCACTTCAAGAGCAGAGCGATGCTGTTGTAACTTGGATAGGTACTATTCCATAGTTTCCATAGCTACGGGGAGGGAAGGTAATGTGGGGGAACTGAAAATTTGAAACTTGAAAAAGTATTACAATTACTTTGAAAGGAAGTCAATGTTTATTATTTAATTATACTTTAACAATATACAAAAAACATAACTAGATACCGAAAAACATAATAAGTGACCACAAATATTAAGCGATAATAAAGCAGTTGCTGTAAACTTATGGTAATTCACGATTTATGATTATCGAAGCGAAGTGTAAGAAATGTATATAAAAAAATTCAACAAAATTTCCAAATGCCACCCCATATACCGTTATCCACCAGAGAATTAATAATTCAAAATAGGGAAACAGGAATGACAGTCAGCCAGCTATCGAAAGTATCGCAACTTAGCGAAAGAACGATTTATAGAATATACAAACAACATACAGAGACAGGAACATTATCCCCTGTAAGTCTACTGGTCGTCCTCGATTAACATTTCTGGAAGATTAAGAAGTATTAATAAGTATGAGTAAGGAAGAATCTTTCAAACGGGCGACGGTGCTTAGAGAAGAGTTGGGATTAACTGTAAGCATTGATACAGCGAAAAGACGATAAGTAACCAATTGAAAAACTGCAAGAAAATTCACAGAAAAGTTACGTTGTCGTTTTTAGGAAGTGTAATTAAATAGGAAATCAGATTTTAAAATTTAACCCCTTCGTTAACTGCACCACCTGAGAATGCTCTTTTAAGTCGGCCAGTGAAATTTTGGCACAAAAAGGAAGTCTGCAAAAAATAAAAAACGCGATGATTGTGAAAAAATGTTATAAACAAAATCATAGTAAAGTTTGCCAGCAAGAGCGGATAACTAGATAGTTTCCCTAATATAGGCCTACCTGCCATTTCAGGCTTTCATTCTGAACATTTAAAGGGGTGCTACGTGTGCGCCATTAGCAGAATTCGGTTTCTTTTTTTAGTATTCATGTTACAGTTAAAGTAATTAATCAGTTATTATTAATAATAACCGGCGATTATTAATAACAGCCAACTAAGCCGGTTAAAGTGACTAATTTATCAGAATTTATTACTTTTGCCGGTTAATATTAATAATTACCTATGAAGTTTGGTCAATGTAATAATTTTCAACGCATTTTGCTAGATATTTCCAATACGCATGAGTAACGGTAATTTGCCGAGCAAACTGCTAAACAATTTCAGTTGCTTGTTTACTTTGGATGTAGAAGTCAGCACTTTGTGTGCATTGTTCATTTGTTGTGCGAAAACCTTGTGCTTGACGGTTTTGAATTTTTTTACGTAGTTGCCAGTTTGACGTAAGTTTCTTTGTCAGTTTTTGGCGTGTGTATGTGCTCTTTTAATATTTTCACAAATTTTACTATAACTTAAGAACAATGGAAGAAGAACTCATGAAGTCACGTTTTAACGATCATTTGGACATGCTTAAATCGAAAAAAAGAAAAAACCATCAGTTATTTACAAGAGAACAGTATAATTCCTTTATTGTGAAAGTTAAGGAAAGCAAAGAGAAGACTTC
>WUQG02041492.1:0-10650 GCA_011317285.2 Androctonus mauritanicus | reverse complement strand
GCTTGGGCAATACCTACAACTGAATATGCTATATTTAACTGTGTGAAAAAGTTTGCACAAAATGCTGAAGTTTTTCTCTTACAAGATGATTCAAGTCCAACAACTGTTTCCAATTGATGTGGAAATTTGTTTGCACTTTTCTCATCTGTTATTAGCACCAGATGGAAGTGAATAATGCATTGAAACATCTTACAGAGCAATGAGGCCCATTTTTATCTCAATGACTCTGTCAATACACAGAATTGTCGGATTTGGACTACTGAGAATCCTTATGTGTTTGAGCAGATTCCCTTGCATCCACTGAAAGTCACAGTTGGCATGGCTTTACTGCCTTATTCATAGCTGGTCTGTACTTTTTTGAAGAATCCAAACCAACAGGGCCAATGGCTTATTCTGTCACTGCAGGGAGATATTGATAAATGTTGATCAATTTTGCTATTCCACAACTCCAATAGTGTGGATGTCTTGACATAGCCATGTTTATACAGGAAGGAGTATCTCTTCACATAGTTTTGACAGTGCAGCACATCTTACGACGGCATTTCACTGATGAAATAATAATTAGTCTAGCATTCCCTATAAGTGGCCAGCACATTCATCTGATCTCACTCCATATGATTTTTGGTTATGGGGTATTTAGAAAAGTTTGGTTTACCAAGAACACATGGACAGTTTAGCAACTTCAGACAAAATAATGCTTTACATGAGAAAAATCTGTGATTTTCTATGTTTTGTAGTGGAAAATGCAGTTCATAGAATAAGTTTTTGGAAAATGTGCAAGGATAACATATTGAACTATATTTATAATTGAGACAGAATAAAAACTATTGTTAACTGTGACCTTTTGCTTTCTTTATTATATCTTTTTAACTTTGCATACAGCAGCATTTCCCCCTGGTGGTGCATTTTAGAACTATTTATTTTCTTTATCAAAATGAAATTCCCATAGTCTGGAAAGTAGGTACACCAAATTTGGCTGAGTTTGATCCAATAGATTCTTGGCTATCAGGTTCTAAGTGCATACTCTAACTATGGCTATCCTGTAGATATTAAAAAAGAAAAACATCAAATATTTTTAGATAAAAAACGATGGAATGAAAATATTATCAATTTAAATAAAAAAATCAGTTACAATTATTTATCAATTAATTCCAATTATATGTAAATAAATAAGAAAAATATAAATTTAATTAAAAATTAAAACTTACGGAATTGGCTCATTTGTAGTATCAATATGTAAACTCTGTGTCAATGGCTGTGTTTTCTCTTGAATAAATTGTTTATTTGTACTGTTTAATTTAAAATCCTTCAGTATGGAAAAAAAAATCTCATTAAAAATTGAAACTCAAAATTTTTAAAATTATATATATACAAACATAAATACAAACATACATACAGATATAAATTAATTATATATATAGAGGTAGTCCTTGAATCCATAGAATTGCATTGATCAATCACAAAATTTACTGATTACATCATCATCATAAGTATGAAAGTCATAAGTCAAGGACTACCTGTATTTATTTATATTATTAAAATTTAATATGATGTTAATATTTTAGATAAAAGTTTTAAATTTACCTCTAAATAAGAATCATTTGATGAAAAATTTTCTTGTTGACTTATAGGTATTCTATTTACAAAAGTATCACTGAAAAAGAAATTTATATATATAATAACCATAATTAAATAGCTCGATCTGATATTGTACTAACAACTACTAACAAATTATACTATTATATCAACAAATTATCAAAATATATATTCAAAGACAAAAAATGAGAATTTATGAGTTGACTTGAACTTTTTTGAAAAAATTTAAAGTGTGGATTGAAATTTGATACCAAATCCTTCAGAATGAAGTCTAACATATTTGTACACAGAAGTCTGTTGAACAAGTTCCCAATAATTGATATGGAGAACTTGATATTTATTTTATTTATATATTTAATACAGAAATCCCCAATTTACATCATCTTGTGTTACATCACTCTGCATAACTGTAGAGTGATGTAACATAAGATGATATAAATTGTTATTGTTCCCAGACCCAACTTATTAATCGAAGTGCACAAATTCATCGCTAAATTGTATTAAACTGCTCTAGCATCATTCATAGTTTGATATCTAAATTGTGAATAATTTACATATCACATGCATATAGGTTGTCTTTTTTTGTCTCCAAACACTATTTGTTTAATTCATTTCATTGATTAGACCTCAGATTCAATCCTGGGTCCTCTGTATGTGAAGCTAATCCATTATCTCTGATTTATAGTGAAAAACAAGTCAGCTGTATGCAACCTGAAGAATTTGGGATCAATTTCTGGTCCTACAATTACAGATTTCAAAACAGATCTGGGCCCAAATCATTGAACCCTATTTTTCACCTCAAAGCTGATTCAATTAGGTGTTTAGGCAGCTTGAGATGAATGATGGGATAGCCCCACCATAAGTAATCTCTGGCAGGAAATATATCATTTATTCTTCTAAGCAATGTTCATTTCTGCATTTTTTTATATATATCTATAGCTCTTCTGATCAAACAAATATCAGAAGGCATTACAGCAGGTACTTGAATTATAACACAGTTCATTCAAAAATATTAAGTCATAATTTGAATCCTGTCATAAGTTGGGACACAATTTTTCATAGACACAAAAATGATATAAATAGAGATTACATTTCCCAATTATCAAAACTTAGAATATTCAATATGTTTTAATAAATAATAAAATATAGAAATGTGAAATAAATACTTTTTTCAACATTACTGCATTACTATTTAATGCAGTAATGTAGTTTGAATAAACACTGTTTATTCAAACTACATTAAATGCATTTACTCATCAGAAAATAACAGAAGTTAACCCATTGTTGTTGGTGTTGTTCAAACACAAGAAATACACTAGAAGAAAGCTATACACAGAATAAGCCACAGAAAATTGCAGATAATACTGTTTATTCTTTAAAATGAGGAAAATGTATATCTACTGCCTATAAGCACTTTATGTAGAGTAAAAATATAAAAAATACCATATAAATTTATGATCCAACTAGATGCAACAAATCATTATTCACCAAGATTCTATTGGTTATGTGAGCAATTTTTTGTATCTCATCAATTTTATATATTATTTTTTCTTTTATATTTTACTATCCTTTTTCTTACTAGAATGTATATGAATTATTTCAACATATAATAAAACAGCCTAAGTAGCAAGTTTGTATATGAATTATAAATTTTGTATGATCTTTATAATTAACATTAATAATGTGTTTTTGTTAGAACATTGGGAGAATCCAAAGTACCAGACAACCTAACAATAGATCATGCATAAGTTTATAAGATTCTGATTAAGATAAATGTGGAAATTACCAATTATAATCCAGTCAGTTCTGATCAGGAATTTCCCATTTGAAATTCACCAATGACTCAGTTAATTCAAAATATCTTTGATGATTTGCAGGCATCCAGGGGATATGGGGAATCAAAGTCCAAAGGAGAGCAGAGGTTAATGTCAACAAGACCTCATATTTTAGTTATACCATTTACCAGATGAGAGGAGAGGGACTGACAACACAAATCAGAACAACAGTTGTAATTCAATTCTCCCTATGAAAAACTCTGATAGAGGAACATGACATCCTTTTTTCCCTTTAGAGATCATCAAGCCTCACGAACAATCCAAGGAATCTCCTATCAAGAACAAAAGATATCCAACCATACAATGAAATTAAGATTCATTGAGGTGCTTTTTTCATTCTTCCCAAAGTGAGTGTGTTTGCAAATGTTGATCCCTATTTCAGAATTAAACAAAAAGGAATAGAAATGAATTAAGATTTAGATCATAGATTGGACCTCTCCTCATTTGTAAATTGAAACTATTAATGTCCAGAATATGTGGCATTTTCTTAATTAATAAAGATTATATTTCATTATGGTAACTGCTTTTCTTTCTCTATGTTGAATGTCTGCCTAGACTCCAATGCCATTTACCCATGATAACTAATTCACCCTTGTGTTGGAATATCTTGAGTCAAACTATTCCTGGTGTCAAATCCTGACTGAAATTTAAGAATTTTATCAGCCATTCAGACCACATGGTCCCACATAAACAAAGAATAAAAGCAAAGATGAAATGTTTAAACTATTTTCATATATCAAAGTTTTAGAGTCTGCCAGATGGCTATATGATAAAGCAGTTATTTATCATCTTAGAAGATCTAAATTCAAATTCAGATTTCACATATTCAATTTTTCAGGTGGAGTCTAAGCTCAATAGGCCTGCTGAACCCCATCCTTCAACATTCCAGTTGATCTGACTATGATTTTTGGTTAGCCAGTGGAGAGAGATTAAAAATGGTTGCTGCAAAAATATCTCATGTGATTTTGCAACTTAAATGAAATTAAACTAACAAAGTTTCTAGCAAAAATAAGCAATTATGTTTTAATGCCACTTCCCAATCATTTGCTGATTATTATATATTGGAATCTAATCAAGACATAATTATGAACTGCCCATATCTATGATAAGAGTCAGCAGGATTTTACCTAAGTGGATCAATACTCAGCAGGATTCATCAAAAATTTCTCAATCATGGAATCAAAATTCAATGCATCAGAAAATTTGAATAGGCAATCAACTGAAAGGTGGAATTAAATGGATCAAGTCTGAATGTCTAAAAAAATCTGATAGTATGAGATCCAGAATTAAATATGATTACTTCATAGTGGAAACACAGTATGCTTATGTCTTGATAATTACTCAGAAATCCAATCAATTGTTGTCATTATTGCAAAATCATTGACGGTGGCCATCATAAGTGCAGATTTTCATTATAAATAATCATGGTCATTGTAATGGATCATTGTAACTTGAAACATCATAAATCAGAAACCCCATTATAGAATATCTTTTCTATAATATATCTTGTAATTGTCTTTTTCAATCCTTATGTTAAGATCTAAATAGTGGATATTTTCTTTGTTCATTCTTTTTTCTTTAGTATCAAATCCTAGATTCTCATCTATAATTGTTTCCTCTAAATAAGAGCTCTACAATATCAGTCAAAATATTAATATCACTATTTCAATATTTCTAATTTATTAACTACAAGGAAAAATATCAGGAAAACGAAGACAAAACTAACTTGATACTAATAAATATTTTTCACAATAAATTTTGATTGAAAACTAGGTACAATAAAATAACAAAAAACAAATAGTTACTAGAACCAAGTTTTAAATCAAACTTTTATAACAATAATAAATAATTTGAAAGTTGACCATATGCTTTCACTCTGGAAGACAGGGTTCAGTTCCTGCATCATATTCCTTGATTTTTTTCAGGAGAGATCAAATCCCACCTAATTAAACTATTTTTTTTTCTCATACTTGACTCTATTAGAGATTTGGATAGCCAGTGATAGACAATAGAATGTCCTGCCATTTAATATTCTGGTTGGAAAATGACAAAGGTACACAAAAAAAATTCTAATGAAAATTTATTAAAAAATAGTTGATATTATTAGGTAGAATATACAATATAATATATAATATTGTCAATCTAATATAAAGATCTAATACATAAATACTTTTTGATATTATTATATAGAAACTTTTGTATTTATCATTTATTATTATGATGATAAATAAATATTTTAACTGAAATTATTGATTCTAGATTAATGCTATAAAAATATATCTTAAAATTAGCTAAAAATTATTATAGTACAACTTACAAAGCTGATTTTGATGCAGGTTTAGGTGACATAGAAGATGCAGCTATTAAAATAAAAATATATAAAATGAAGTTTACTGTAAATCAATTAATTTGAAAAGCATTAAAATTAATTATATTGTATATAACATAATCTTATTGTTTATGCATAATATATCATTACAGAATTCTATAGAAGCATTTATACATACAGGGTGCCAACAGTTTCTATGGACCACATTTTATTCAAAAACTACTGGATAAGTAAAAACTAAAATCTGTTATTAAACTTTTTTTTTGCACATCCAGTTGTGTAGTACTGACACAGCTTTGTTTTTTAAAATGAAGAGAAATATTTTTTTAAGAAATCTAGGTAATTTATTCAGTTTTTGCAATTTTTTCATATCAACACTTTTTCCTATAACTGATATTTTTGAAGATATTTAGGAATAAAAAAACTATTAAAAGGTGCATAAATGGAAAATATATTTATCACAAAAAATGAATAGAATTAGATTCTATTATAAAACTAGTATCTTTTCATTTGAAACAGATATTTGAAAAGACAAAGCTATATTATGGTGTTGCTCAAGCAGATGTGCAAAGAAAATTAATAATAATGAATTTTAATTTGGAAGAAAAAATAATAGGAGACATGATTTATAATTTCTTCATATATTTGAAAAATGCCTGGCCCATAGAAACATTGTTTTTAATTTATGCATTAAATGAATGATTTTTTTATGCTGCAACAGAGACAGTTGAGTAAAAAACAAAGATAAATCAAAGATTGCCAGTGTTTCTATATAGTCAATCTTTTAGCCATGTATAAACACTTCGGAATTTTATGCAGAGCAATTTGGAATTTTATCATGACAACTATTGAATGTCACGAATGCACTTTGATAAACACGTTGAATTAGACAGCTGAAAACAAAATGATGATTTATAAGTTAGCAACTTAATTTGTAATTTACATATCAATTTATGGATGACTTAAGAACAACATAATATAATAAAGAGATGAATTTGTATGGATTAATAAATATAATTAGGTTAATAATAAATATGATATGGGAAAAATGACTTAAATGTAAAACAATGAAAGACAAAATAACATAAATCAGGAGATGATAGTAATTGCTAAAAATTAGTTATCAAAAAATTATTGCAATTTTTTTAACGAAAAAGCTTTACTTTACCATTTAATTGGCATGCATTTTGTGCAATTAGAAAATATACCCAATTTTGGATAACAGTTATATGTTATAGGAATTGTTTGTTTGTTTATTTAATTTTCAATGTAAACAAAGTATCTATTATATATACTTATGTATATGCTTATCTGTGTATAAGCCAACTCCTAATTCGGAGTTTGAAAATCAACTTCAATAAAGTAATTTTCAAATCAAGATTTCAATAAACTAGGAATCTGTATATAAAACAAGCCCCAACTTTCAAAAATTAGAATAATATGACATTCATTAAAATAAATGGATAATTTTATTTATAATTTAAAAAATTTTCCAAATTCACTTCACCAATGGAATAAATATAAATAATTGAAATAAACTTGTATTCTTTTTACAACGCAATGCAAAAAGAAAATTAGTTAAGAGAGCAGAATGCAATTATGTCATATCTCATCTAATTGCATTTTCCTACAGAACAATTTTATTGAAACACATTTCCTTGGTAGAAAATACCAAAACAACATTAAACATTTCTATCATTTCTAAATCTCAATAAAAATATTTAGCAAAATTTAGACAATAGAAAATCAAAAACAAAACATGAAATAGAAATTTTGTTGCAATTGATTGGAGAACAAAGCTAAATAGCACACATATAATTACCAAGATATGAATCTAATGTCCAAAATCACCTGCAAAATAATTATTCAATATTTTTTAAATGATCAGAACTTATCATAAAATGATAAATTTTTGATTAGAAATATTGAAGATTGCTACAGTTCCATTTAGTACTAACTGATAATACAAATAATAATTGTAGATGCCATGTTGAAAAAGATCATCTTAAATTGAAAAGATCTATATATTTCCAATCTTAAACTGTGAAGTGTCCAATAAATTAATATTTTTCGATATATTTAAATATGAACATTCACACATATCTGAAGATTTTTAATCGTAGAATCAAGAAGAAATAGTATTTTTCTGGAATAACTATGGTAGATAATCTGTTTCACATGAAGTTACAATTAGAAAATGATGACTAATTTGGTAAGTCTAATTTTACAAACCTGTTTTCTTGTTTGATTGTTCTGTGTATAAGCCTACCACTTCATTTTTTTAGAAAAAATTTTTGGATTATACACAAATATTTACAATAATTATTCAATTTACTCAGAATTTTTTATGTTTACTAAATATAAGCATACCTCATTAGTGTAATAATTATGTTTCAGACCATTGCTGTATAGAATATCGTAACCTTTTTTCACTTACTAATACATATAAAAACCTAAAAATATACAGCATTTTCAGAATTATTTATTAAGTTATAATAACATTAGGCATAAAAAATTCAACTAGATGCCCAATTTTAAAGCATTCATATATCATCTTAGAGGATCCAAGTTTAAGTCCAGGTTTAATATGTTAGTTTTTCAGGAAGGTTGCAAACATGGCCTATCTATATATTAGCTTTATATGTTATATATTATTCTAAATATTATTTTGCATATAATTTTTCTTTTGAGATATAAAATGAAAATAGGGAATATACTTGAGAAGCACCACATTAACAGGTGCTGCAAAGCAAGATATGACTATACAATATTTTAACTTTCCCAACTATTTGATAGCCAGAGGTAGATTCCTGACAAGCAACTTAGAATTTGCCCATTAATAAAAAAAAAAAAAAAACAACAAATAAAAACTGGATATTAACTTGAATAAAAATTTTCAATAATAACTTTTATATTTAACTCATTAATTTTCATTAAAAGTACTGAATTTTTAAACCCTAACAATTTTCCATTCCTCTAAAAGTGAAACTATATAAATGTCAAGTTCTGATTCCTTTCAAAACTGTATTTTTCAGAAAAATTTTTTTTTGCATTCAAAAAATATAACTACATTATTAAAAACACTTTCTTCTCATTACCAAAATGATATATTGAAGTTCAAATATCTATCAGGAAAGTATTAACAACAATTGGTAATTTTATTATCTATTTATTGTCAGACTAGAAGTAAGGATTCAGTATTTGTTTTTTTAACAAGTTTTTGTTTTATTAATTCAAATAAATATATTTTCTATATAAATTTAATTTGAAATTATTATTCCATAAAACTTACCGATTTCTCCTGGTTCTTTAATAATTTCTATATAAGATAAAGGAAAAATGCCCTTTTTATTACCTATTCTTCCTTCATACCAATTGCTATCAACCTGTCTCATTAAAACTACTTTTTCTCCCTAAAAAGATATAATTAAATTTTTTAAATTTTTTTCTGTATGTTTTTATAATAAAGTATCAATATATTCAGAATCCATAAATAAAGATATAAAATATGTAAACATCAAAAACAAAATAAATAATATCCTTAAATCAATTGAAATTATTAAAATTAATATAATCACAAAGAAAGACAATTATAAATAACACAAATAGAAATAATGCTAACAAACTTGAATCAATAATAAACTTTACTATAATACTGATGTACTTAGGATTAAATATATTTGTATTATTTCAATTAATGTAAACAGTTATTTACCTTATTGTTAATAGTATCAGTATATAATAAAGAATTAAAGAATCTTTTCAATCTTTGAGTTTTGATTTTACTTTATTTATAAATGAATTATTTATTTAATATTTTTATGTGATATATATAAATATTGATTTTCTGCTAAAAAATTGAATATTTTCAAAATTTTTAAACATCTTGTATATGGCATAACTTAATACTTTCAAATGAATGGACTAACACATTGTGCCTAAATGTCAATTTCATTGTTCCAAATCAGTGACGGAGACACTATGCTTGTTTTATAATTTATAAAAATTAATTCATATTTTGTGGAAGAAAATTTTTTGCTATCATTTGGTATCCATTTTATGCAATCAGAATATATATCCATTTGTCTTGATTAGTTATACAAGGAGTCACAGATTTATAACAAGATTGAGTTCAAAAATTTTAATTGTAATTTGAATCCAACGTTACTTGGAACATGATTTTCCAGGATATAATGTTATTAATAAAGCTTATATTCCCCAATCACTAGAAATCAGAATATTCAATATTTTTTTAAAAAGTAGAAGCATACAGTAATGTTGAACATATGTTGTTTATTCTTTAAAAGAGGAAATTGTATATTTCTTTCCTATCAAAACTTAATATTAGTAAAACTAAAAAAAACAAAATGTAAAAACAACAAAGATGAAATTATTAAAATATTTTCCTGTGTTCAAGTTTCTAATATTGACTGCATGGTAAAGCAGTCATTTGCCACCTTGAAAGATCTAGATTTAATTCTAGTTTTCAAATATTATTTTTCAAGAAGAATCTGGGTCTGATCAGATTCATTGAACTCTATCCTTCAATCTTCCAATTGATCCTGTCATAGATGTTGGGCAGTCTATGGGGGACAATGGTCACCTTCAGTGGGCACTGCCAAAAGTATCTGTTAGCAGCTTAATTCAAATTAACCTAGCAAAGTTTCTACCAAAAATAAGCAATTACTTTTTAATGCCATTTTCCAATCACTGGCCTGACTATTACATAATGACCTAATTACAAATTGCTGACATTTGTGAGAGAGCCCAGGCCAGATCCATCAAAACTTTTTCAGAAACATGGAATCTGAATTCTGTGTTTCTATGTATTTAGGATGTTGTTGAATAGTTGAACTTGGATACCTAAAAAATCTGGAGGTATAAAATCTG
>WUQG02041481.1:0-10650 GCA_011317285.2 Androctonus mauritanicus | reverse complement strand
GAAATAAGGATTACAAATATTTTTTTAGCTTTTGGGCAAAAACAGTAAATACAAAATTAAATTGCATGGTAATTTTATCTACAGAAAAAATCGACAAATATAAATTCGATTAATTAATTTATAAATATTTTGTCACATTCACAACCAAAATGTCGCCCTTTAGATTTGCCGCCCCGGACAAATGTCCGGGTTGCCCGCCCCTAGAGCGGGCCTTGATTGTCAGTATCTCAAGATGTAAAGAAATCTCTCTCAAAATAATGAAAGTAATGGTTATATTTTAACCATAGTCTGTGCATTGTTCACATCAGTCTCATCACCTATTCTTATCCGCAACAAGGCTTAATGCCTGTCAATTTCATCTGTTGGTCCCACACACTTCACATTAGTAATGGCTGTAGTGAAAGGAACTATAAAATATTAAAATGGCTTGCAAATATGAAGTAATGAGCACTGTACAAGTTTTGCATACTGGTACTGCAGTATTGATGCACTTCTGCTACTGAGTTAATACAACTGATAATTATACAAACTTTTTGTTCTATATTAAATTGACACTTTTGAAATATATCCAATCAAGGCATTAACCAGCTGATCTTGCTCTCTGCAATTCATCTGCTTCAATAGATAATGTAATAAGTTCAGAAAGAGAGAGATTTTCTTCATCTGAAAAGGAAAAAATTAAACAAGCTTGATTATATTTTATTTGGTAAAGGATTATATGTTATAAATAATGTAAATAAATTTTTAAATACCATTATAGAACAGAAGCAAGCAATTATTTGTACAATCAAGGTCATTATTTATTAAATCTTGCAAAGTCTGTCGAAACAATGCATACTGTTCTTTTCTTGTATCTGCATTGAGGTTGTATTTGACTCCAATGTAGGACATTTGATAGAAAGTATCTATTGGAGGTGCATATTCAGCAACAAATCGAATTTCCTGCATATAGTTTAAGTTGTTTTATTTAGATAAGACATATTTAATTTTTATTATTTAAAACTCACCTCATTAATAACATAAACAGAATTTTTGTAATATCTTTTATTTCCACAAATTTGTGTTTCTAATGGAGTCAATTCACCTGCCCAAAATATACTTGGTAAACATTTAACATTGATCAATAAATCAAATGTTCTACAACTTTTTGGCAGCAATATAATGAGTTTTGAAAAAATTTGAACTCCTTGTTTCTTTTCATATTCTTTTAATCTGTTATGCCAAGCTAAGAGATCAAAAAGATTTTTTTTCTAAAATAAATACAGTAATAAATAGATTAATTAAAAAAAATTAAAATCATCATGAATTTCACTTCTGTATTCTTATGCTTAACTAAAATTTATAAAATTCAAAATTTAATTTTTTATTAGGAATATTCTTTTTTTTTTTTGCTTACTATTTTGTTTTTGTGACATTAGTATTTTCAAATATCCATGAAAGTAGGCTTGTGCAGCACCACATCCTATATTAATATCATTATCTTCTAATATTGTACTGATTTCTATTTTATTTGGTTTCTAAAAAAATAAAACAATTTAATAATTTTAAGTTTATAAATAAAGACAAAATATAAACAATAAATATAAG
This sequence comes from Androctonus mauritanicus, assembly GCA_011317285.2. Taxonomy (NCBI): domain Eukaryota; kingdom Metazoa; phylum Arthropoda; class Arachnida; order Scorpiones; family Buthidae; genus Androctonus; species Androctonus mauritanicus. The sequence goes on along the minus strand of WUQG02041481.1, from coordinate 9,063 downwards.
TAATATATATATCTAAATAAATATAAATATAAACAACATGGAAGTGAAAATATACTTTTCCCCAAGTTAAAATGTGTGGGAAAAACTTATCCTGTTGCCCCAGAAAATTTATGTTCTACTAATCAGAGATTGGAAAAAACAGATCCAAAATTAAGAAATGATTGACAATTTCAATTACTTTAACTGTTTATAGTTATTTTACTCTTGTTTGGTACGATTTAGTCATTCTTCACATGGCTAAGTTGAAATTTTAGCAAAATACATTAATCCAATTAATATGCTAATTTGTCACTCTTGAACTTTGACTATAGTTGAGCTCTTTCATACCATTATATAATATATATAAATATAGGAAAATGTAAAACTTTTATTACTTTAGCACTTTATCTAAAATAATATCTATATTGCAATACAATTATGAATTACAGTAATTTTTTCTTATTCTGTGGTCTGCTTTGATCTGGATGATGTGCATATTCTGCATCATCAATAAAAATTTATTAGTAATGAAAATTTGCCAAAATAATTAGGTAATTAAGCATCTGAATGATGTAGATTACCCAAGGTCCAATTTTAAAAATATAAAATTTTGTATGCTATATTTGCACTATACTGTAATCATCCACATCTGTGTTTCTCAAACTATGTTCACGGAACCCAGGGGTTCCATGAACAAACTTTCAGGATTCCGCAAAGAAAAGAAAACAATCTCTTCTGAAAGTTTTAGTTTGAATTTTAATGTTTCCACTTATTTATGTGAGAGCAGATTCTCAATGGTCACATTAACCAAAACAAAACAACACAATAGACTAAATTTGGCATCAACTTTAAGATTATCTTTAACCAACATTGAATCAAATATCAAAAATTTATACAAGTCAATGAAATCTCTCTTCCCATTAAATTCTTAAATTCATGAATTAACAGTTATGTTTTTGTTATTGGATTTGTTAATAATTTTGTTTTTATTTTGTAATTGTTTTAGGTTTTGTTTCTCATTAAATATGAATTAGTATATTTAATTTTAAAATAATTTTTCTTTTGTTATTTTTTTTATAAAAACAATTCTGTGCAAAAATTTATTTTCTTTGTTGCAGTTTTTTTACATAAATATCTGGAAGACCTTGAAAGTTCCTGAATGTGAAACCTTTTCTTTTAATTTTTTAATTTGGCTAAAATAACCTCACCTATTTTTTAGTCGAAGAATATACAAAAAAAGAGAAAGATAATAATACATATCCATACGGCAACTCATATCTTCAAAAGGGTTCTGCAAAAATAAAAAAAAGTTGATAGGGTTCCATAGTGCCAAAAAGTTTGAGAAACACAGATCTACGCTACAAGAACTATAGCAAAGCCGTTTTACATATATTTAAAAAGTGAAAATTTTGCTATAAATTATTAAAAAATTCATTCAAATTTATAAAACACTATATAGCACATCTAACCCTCCATTTATATGGTAGAAACTTTATTCCCCATAAATTCTTTATTTCAGTATTTATTCTATAAAAATACTGTGTAAATCAAAATTGTGTAAATTGATAACAACATTTGCAAAGAAAATCAAGCGATAGGTTCTGTAATACTTAATTAAATAATTTACATTTTATTTAAAATAAATTACAAATAAATTAAAACTAATTTTATACAGATATACAATGAAAATTTAAGAATAAAAGTACAAAATGTACAAAAGTAAATTTATTCCATATCTTCTCTTGTTAATATCAAAACAGTTTTGTTTCTTAGTTAAAGTTGGTTCAAATTAGTGCCATTAATGCCACCAATTTCTTCTATCTCAAATATATTTTTAATTCATTTTCTAAAGAAATTTTTGGAATCAGGTCAACAAAATCTATTATTAATGTTTTTACTTTTACCTAATTCCTTATAAATCTCTTCATATTGTACTAAGAAGTTTTGAATTCTCTTTCAAATCTTAAGCTATGATCCATGTTTGATCAATGTCAAGGAAATAATTTATTAAAAAATTTAACATGATTGATAATTTATTATTTTTAATCTTATTTATAAATAACCTTAATAATAACTAACTTAAATGCAAAAGTACTATTACTGCTTGAAACTTTACTTAATAATGCTTAAAATAACATGTGCTGTTATCTTAAGCATTCTTAATAATAACTTTATTTATTTAAAAATAAGCTTATCTTAAATTATTATTTAAAATTATTTATTTGTTAGTTTAATAAATTTATTGCTGTTTTGGAATTTGGCTTGATAGTTAAACAAGTTTTTGTTATTAATTTGTTTATTCATTTATTATTTATTGAGAATAAAGTTTCTAACACTCAATTGTAAATGTTTGTGAAATAAAATTATTTTTTTATTACTTTACTTATTTTTCTAATTATTCAATTCAGCAGTTAAAGTGCATTAACTTAGTTTGAAATTTCATTCTAACATTTTTTTTGTCAAAAAATTGAAGTTCAGGTTATGTGTTTATCATATAGTGTTAACTTTTTATTTTGGAATTTATTTTTAAAAGTTTTGAAGATCTGGCCAGGCCAGACTCTGGAATCTGTGATGTCATCCATTAGATTTAATTACTTATAATTCATTTGAACATTGTGACTTTGAAAATATATAAATTTTAAAAATATAAAATCAGATCTTCATAGTTTCAAAATAAATTTTATCTGTACAGATTATTTGAAATTTAATAAATGATAACATTGAATATAAGTTAAACTTACTTGTGAAAAGAGATAAATTGCAATAACAAATATTCCAACAGCAGCAAACATATCAAACGTTGACTCAAGATAATATAATAAAACCTGAAAAAAATAAAAACTTTATTAACATTATAAATATTTATCATTATTATTTTGTATAATAATTACCAAACTGAATAATCCTGAAACTGTTAAAATGACTGTAATCCATAATTTTTTAATTTGAAACTTTTTAGAAACATTGAAAGTACTTTTGTCTTTGATAAAACATTGACAGTTAAATTCTTTCACCCATATTAAAATAATCTGCAATAATTTTGCAAAAGAAAGAATAGATGTCAATTGTAAGAACAATTCTGTAAAAAAAAAAAAAAAAATTATTTTTTATGAAATTAATAAGCATATTTATTATATGATACAGGATCTTCATGAAAACAACATTAATTTAAAACTAACATTTACTGGATTTAAATAATATCAATAATTTATTTATATTTCTAATTCTAAAACTAATAAGAACAGAAAATAAAAGAGAAACACTATTTTAAAGATTCAGCTAAATATAATAAGTAATAAAATATTGATATTAGTAATATTGTGGAGTCAGAGTTAAAACAATTTTGAATGGAGTCAGTCAGAGTTAGTGAAAATATATCGACTCTAACCTTATATATAAAATCTTAAAGAAAATATTAACTTTCTCTAGTATGTGATCCATTTACAGTTTCCTGCTTAGGGAATTCAATAATGCATTGATTCATGTGGTGTTGGAATATTTTATAACTTTGTCTCTAGTATCTTAAAACATTGATATGGCAACAGAATTCTGTTCTTGTATTTATTTTCATAATAATTGCAGGAGCAAAACACTACTTGAAATTTGATATTGTAATTATTTTTTCAGATTTTAATTCAATACATATCTGCTATATCTTCTAAGATATTTAAACAAACAATAGCTCAAAAAACAGGATTATATATTTTATTATATAAAATGTTTTCAATCTACTAAGAGATCATTATTAAAATACTATGCTAAGATTAACTATTAAGAATTCTTCTTCTGTATCATATGTAAGGTCCACCATTAATAATTTTAATAATCATGAGTGGTAGTAAGGAGAGGTCTCCCTAATAATGCTGCCAAATTGTAATATAATGTTTATAAATTTTATTTATTTTTTGGAAATCTTCATCTAGCAAACAGTATTGAATTATATAAAATACTTTTATTGTTTATTATTATTATTATGTTAGATTTTGGTATTATTATTTTGTTGTATTTTTATTCATAAGATTTATTATTTGTATTTTATAATAAGATTAATAATTACTTTGGGTCTTAGAATGTCATAAAATGATGTTGATCTATAAAAATTGGTTATTCTGATTGGTTCTTTGTTTTGGTTAGAGGAGGAGAACTGAAGGGGAATGTTTCTAGTCTGTTCTTTAAGTGAGGCAGCCTATATGGATAGCTGAAAACATTTTTGATTAAACAGTTTATCTTACTGAATGAGATTACTGTTTACTTTTTTCTGTACAGACTTTAATGCAATTGAAAAATGATAATGTGGTTTAAATAATTTATAGAATTTAATAAATAAATAATGATAATATTAATAATAAATAATAAATATTTTACTTAATATTAATATACTTAAAATATAAGTATATTAATATTAAGTAAAATATTTATTATAAATAAATAATAATAATAACTGACTGATAAAGAGACCTTCATGATTTTGTGAATTTGATTTCTGAAAATGCATAGCACCATTCGACAGAGCACCTTAAAAAAAACCTATAAACAGACAACATCTATTAGCAGACCACTGATGAGACAAAAGCTACAGAAGTTTAAAGTTCACAGAATAACTGATATATCATTTTCAATGGACATAGTACATGTTCAATTGCAACTATTGTATAAGCTTACAAAATCTCCAAACAAGCACTGTAGCAAAGCATACAAGTTTTATATGGTATAATGTTTTCAGATATTACATATCCCTCCTCAGTACCATAACTTAACAGTAAATCTTACTGTTAAGTTATGGTACTGAAGAGGGATATGTAATATTCGAAAACGTTATACCATATAAAACTTGTATGTTTTGCTACAATGCTTGTTTAGAGATTTTACAATTAAAGCAAAGAGTTTATTAGTTGTATAAGCTTATCTTAAAGATGATCGTGTGATTCAGACAAAAATGGGAATAACAGTGAGCATATTTGAAGAAAAGTAAAGATTGACAATTAGATTAGTAACAGGTTTCACAAATATTGAAATTGAAGCAGTAATCAACAATGTAATGAATGTTTCAAGTCACCATCAAGATATCCAGTTTTTGTAGAAAAAGTATTGGATCATATTTTGGAAAATTGAATCTGTAAATTTTTTCAATTTCAATATTTGTGAAACATGTCATGAATCCAGTTGTCTATCTTTACTTTTTTCAAAGTGTTCACTGTTTCTCCCATTTTTGTCTGAACCATACTATCATCCTCAAGGTATACAATAGTTACAATTAAACATGTACTATGCCCATTGAAAATGATATATCAGTTATTCTGTGAATTTTGAACTTCTGTAGCTTTCCTCTCATCAGCTGTCTACTGATAAATATCTATTTAGAGGTTTCTTGAGGTGTTCTATTGAATGGTGCTATGCATTTTCATAAATCAAATGCATAAAATCATAAAGATCCCTTATGAGTTAATAAATAATATATTACTGGATTTAATAATTTTAAACCACATTTACTTTATATGATTTTCGATATTTATATTATTTTAGAAAATATCAGACTTCAGCAATATAAAATTATATTTTATTTTGCTGAAGATATCTTAAATTGTGACTGAAAATATTCCAGAATATTTTAATGAAGACTATACAGGAACTATCTGACTTATATAAATTTGATTTTATATGAATTTTGATATGTAAAATATTTTAAAAATTAGCTTTATAATTTAATGTGCTGTGCAGTATACAATTTTTCATGATAATATCACAATAATGGTTATGACACACTGTGGTAATGAAAGTTAATGCAGTATATCAATATGTCAATGCACTATAATTCTATTATTGAGAGTTAACTACTGATGATAATGTTGTTATAAATAATAATAAATATTTTAATGTGATATAATATATATGAGTATCTTATTATAATAGTTATATAATGTTTCCTACTTTGTATTAAAAGCAACACACACAGCATATGTTTTAAATTTACTATAACAAATGTGTAATACTTTACTTAAAATTTGAGTTTTGCATAATAAATATAAGAATTACATTCTTGGATATAAATGTAATTCTCATATTTAATAGGAATTATATTCATATACAAGAATGTAAACCTTATGTAAATCAAATAACTTCTGTATTATTCATTAAATACTATATTAATAAATATTCCTGAAATAAAAATAAATTATAATTTCCTGAAGATATAAAATATGATGATTTAAAAAATTTTAAATCATAATAAATAATAATCATTATCATTATTCATAAATAAAAAAACGTTTTAGTAATAAGTCATAAAATCACTTAAAATTTTAGCATTTAAATATTGTCTTTTCTGTTTTCATTTCTGATTATCAAAATATTTAGGGATTTTTAGATTCAAAATTTTATTCTGATAACTCTAAAATTTTCTTTCATTTATGTAAAACATATCCAGACAGAAATATTACTATATATACTAGAACAAATATCTTATTCAATATGAAAATATTTAATTTTTTAGATCCACAAATCTCAAATTTTAAAAATACACATGCATTTATGTACTAATATTTCCATACGGAAAGATTTAAAAAATGAAAAAGTTTATTTCTAATAAAATTTATTGTTTCTGATGAATAAATTTTTTTTAAACTCTTTTCTTATAGAAATACTGTATATAAGTGAGTAAAATAATTTTTAAAAATCTAAGATGAGTCTAAAAAAATATTACATAACTATTTTGCAATGAATAAGGATCTTGACTGAATTTTTTGAAAAATGATTTATAGAAAACTAAATTTGTAAAGATTAAAAACATAAATCATTTATAATTAAATATATTATTTCAGAAATGTATATTCTATCATTAAATTTTATAAATTTATAGATAAAATCACTTTGATAACTTACCTAAAATATTTTTAAATGCTAAATATTGTGAAGTCATAAATAAGATTGCTGTTATAATTATAGTAAGTACTAGAACTAAAATAATCTTGATTAAATTCTTTTTCTGCAATTAAAATTATAAATAAAAGCATGATTACATAAATTAAATCATTAGCAATTTAACATAATTAGAAAATTTAATCAAAATTTTATATAATTTTAATAAAATTTTCATATATTAAACACACAAAAACAATCATATAAGCATTAATATATTGATATATTTATTTATTTGAAATTACATATTGAATATATAACTTATCAGAGAAAGCAGATTTATATGCAAGTTGAGAGTTTTTGGATCAAATATAAATGATATTATTAGAATTGACATATAGATAAAGAATTACAAGAATATAATTCACATTATTTACATTTAGTTATAGATAAAGAATTACAAGAATATAATGAAATATATTTTAATTTAACCTGTTCACTGCTGTTGCCATGTATAGATGTCAAGGAAATGGAAAAATTGATAAAAAAAAATAATAAAAATGAGTTAAAAAAAATTTAATCTTAATTTTATTAATCCAGCTTTTGCAAATCTTTTTTTGTGTGTATTTATTGAAAATACATCCTTTTGAAGGTGGTTCCTAAATTTTTTCAGTTGTCAAAATATTTTTTAAAATTATGTATAACTGAATATTGTTTATAATTGAACCACTTGATGAATTTAGATTTTTTTTTAATCCCATCTTGTCAATTTTATATTCTAATATAATACTATATAACTATACTTTGCTTTGTTAGACAATATGACATAAGGCACAAAACTAGCACTTCACGCAAAGAGAAATAATAAATTATTTCTCTTTGCGTAAAGTGCTAGTTTTGTGCCTTATGTCATATTCTAATATATCAAAGTTATTCTGATTTTTGGATGAGATAAATGATATTTTCAAAATTTTAAATAAAAATTGAATATTTCATATGATAGCTTTAAAATGCTTTAAACTTAAAACATATTGTAGATATTAAGAAAATATTAGTTAATTCAGTTAAAATAAATAAAAATATATCTTAATTGTTCATTTTTGTCTCAATTTTACCATAATTTAGGAGAAAATAAAAAAAGTAAACATCCTATAGCCATTTAAATAGGCAGGGCACTGCAGATAGTTTAATGTAGCCACTTGCTTCCTGGGAAATTGCAGCCAAGCCTACTTTATCCTACAGCATATGGCATTGGGTGGGCTGCTATATTAAACTATCTGCAGTCCAATTAGAATGACAAAGAATATTATAGCTGTTTATGTATGAAATGAAACTATTTTTGTATATATTGGGATTTTTTGATATAGATTAAAAAGTTTATAAGAAGTACTGCTAAAAATTATACAAATGAAACAAAAACAAATTATAAATATATTATTATTTCATTGAATTTATATAATATTTTTAATAATTATATGATATAACTTCATTCAATGAAAATTATGTAACTCTTGGTTTTTTATAAATAATTTCTGAAAATTTTAGCCAAATTTTTACATTCATAGCTCATTTTGGTCAGAGGACATGTCACTATCTAAAAAATATTAAGTGTTTTATTGATGGCTAAGATTTCATATATAAAAAATTGTTTTTGTCAATCTCATATATGGAATGAATAGTTGCGAAAAAATAAAAATCCAAAAACATGTTTACATTGTTAGAAAGAGAGCAAAAGACATAATAAATCCTGAAAATATCAAAAGATTTTGACAAAAATTGAGCAAGATATGATAATTTTAATTTTAATATTTTTTAACACATGCTGGCCAACACCTCTAGTTAGACTGGAAATTAGAGGAACATGTTCAATGCACTAGGCATAAACCCTATAGACTTTAAGATAAGTTTACAATAAACTATGCAGAAGTAAATTTGCCAATATATTTCATTTATTATAGGATAGGATGATATCACCATGACATTATACATTCATAACTTTAGTAACTCATTATAGCATTTGGTATTCACTAGTTTTTTATGTCCAATTTCACCAATTGATTTAATCAGCATATTATTTTGTGATAGTATCATCATAATAGCAGTGTGATTTTGTCATAGTGATGTCATTCATTATTATGTCATTGTGATAACATATGATGAAAGCATTTCATGACATCATTCCAAATTCACATAGCACTCTGAATGTTTTAAATGAAGACATTTTGTTTA
>WUQG02041470.1:0-10651 GCA_011317285.2 Androctonus mauritanicus | reverse complement strand
GTGCTAATTTTCGTTGGGGGTTTCTACCGCCAATACCACCTTGTAGATATGTGGACATTTTTAGTCCACGGTCAATAAGAACATCTGGTAGCCGAAGAATGAAAGGATTTTTCATTTTGTCGGTATTCGCCATATCAATACACCATAATATATCTTCAATGTTGAAAAAGATATTGCTTAAGTTATATAATGTTTCTATCCCTCTTCAGCTTTTTTTTTCACACTTTAGAAAATATCAGAATTAAAGTCGCAATGCTTACAAAAAAAAAAATAATAAAATATTTTTTTTATTGCTTTAATGTCAGGAAATAATTTTATTTGAAAGACGAAAAATGATCTTCTTTATTGGCTTTTGCTTAATTATTTTAATTAAAGAAGATTTTTTTTTCTTCCTCTCTTTAATTACGAAAATATTATTAATCTGACAATTTTATCTTATCGAAATGTTTTTTTTTTTTTATCGTTAATAGAATGTTTTATTATAAAATGTATGAAGTCTACCAGACATAAATTACAAAAATACAAAAGTTCCTAGGCAATGGCTAACGTTTTGACAACCTGATCCATTAAGAAGACCGCCAAGTGCGTCTGACTTGCCCTTTGATGTTCTTTATGGTCATTAATATTCAACATCGCAGCAGTAGTGGAAATGGAAATAAAGAAATACGCATAGAAAATGTCTGTTTAACTTATGTCTAAAGAGATTGATGGAAAGTAGAGTAATTCAATTTCTAACTGAACAATAAGTTGTGTTTCTAAACACGATCCTTATGAGAGTGGAAGTCGAACCTTTTCGCTTCTACAGCCAACACCCTGTGGGATATTAATGGCTCTTAAGCATTGCAATACCTCAGAGTTTCCATATTTGCCTTGTTGACTCTACGATTATTTTATTTTTTATTTTTTTTTTTTAAATAAAAGAAACCCTTTTAGTTGAATGAAAGCATGCCAAAGTTTAATGTATACATGTGCAGAAAACTGTAATGCAGAATCGAATAATTCCTCAAGTTTTACTTGTTATAGATTATAAACATTTAATATTTCATTTGTAAGTTTCCAATTTTGATCATTTAATATCTTTCTGATTTTGAATCGAATGAATAATTGCCCGATGCAAGTCATTACCGTTCTATAAAGTATTGCTATTTATTAATTAGTTAAAACTTAAATTACAGTTTAATACTTGAAATTAATGCTTTGTAATTTATTATCGACTGAAATATTATAAGCCAAGACGGATATATAAGACGATGAATGTTATCAACAAAAGATTAAAATCTCTCTTGGAAACTTTAAAAAAGAAGAAGAAGAAGAAGCAAATTCACTTAACGTAAAGCAACAAATTAATTAATTATCTTCTCTTTTTTTCTGTATGGTTAAAGCGTAACTTTCTTTTCGAGTTTAATTTTTGTTTTCTAGTAAACAAGTTTATTTCGTGATATAAAAATATCCTTAAAAAAAGTACAGAATGCAGTTCACTCGTATCAAAATCAGTTCTAATGGAAAATGCTCTTTTTTTTATTTTTGTTTTACTTATTCTTTATTTTTCTTTCGTTTTTAATGCACTCATCCATCAAGGCAATGGGATTTCAGAGGGAATTCCATAACTCTGACACCCAATTTACATACGTCTCCGAGGGAAAAAAATTATAAAACAGTTTTTTTCTTTTTTTTTTTTATCTTCTTACTGCTTTATTTCTGGAAATTCTATATAACTAGAAACGTATTTTTCTCTTAACAAACTTTGCTTTTTTGTGTGTGGTGCCACCGTTAACGGAGTTAACATTCCCGAACTGATGATACCACTACCATGATGGCGTGATGATGATGATGATGATAATGATGATGATTGCATTCAGAAAATAATTAAGTTAAATCCACACCCGTTTAGAAAAGTCGATCGAAAACACTTTTCCCAGTTAATGCTAAGAGGTCAATCCTATTTGTTACTTAATATTCTATTCATTCATTTTAACTCGACTTTGTAATTTTATCGAATTTCCGGACCATTTAAAAATTGATAAGATTTAATTTTAAAAGTATTTTATCGAATTACTGACATTTCAAGTTATTCTCTTAAGTTTAGAAGAATTGGGATTTAATTATTTCGATAAAAGCCATTCTTAACGAGCACGTAACTAACTTATATTTACTCATAATGGTATCTCGGATCAAGAAAATACATAATGGCTTCGGGCTTCTGTGATGTTCTTTTATCTAATATCAAATATCACTAACAGAAAACTGCTATTAGACAACTAAAAAGGACAGGGTTTGACAATTTTTTGTCATCCTGACATTAGGTATTTGTAATTTGTTAGTGCAACGATACAGTTAATATTTGTTATTAGCTCCGAGATAGTTTACTTGAAGACAGTTTGTTGATTGCTTTTACCACCAATTCCCTCTTTCGATTTATTTCCAATCCTAAGAGAATTCTCAATCGAATGCTACAAACGCGCAACAACCTTTAGGAGTTCATTCTTTCCTTTATTGGTCAAGTGCTACCGAAGAGACTGGTAGAGGGGAGGAAAGAAAAAAAAATAAAAATACAATCAATCAAGAACTATTGGATTTCACTCGAAAACGTGAAGACGAAGAAGAAGAAGAAGAAGAAAAAAAAAGATGCGTTAAGAAAAATTGTGTATCGAAGGGAAAAATAAAATATTGTTGAAATCTGATAAAACAGAATCTTTTGACAGCAGTTTTTGGAAGACGGGCTAATGAACTTCGGATAAGGTTTGTTGGATGGAGCGATTGTCTGTGTGATGTAGAAAAGCCATCAATTTAGCAACTGCCTCGGAAAACACCAGGGATTTAGCTTCACCCGTTTGTTCATTCATGGCTATGGCGAGGACAAATTTATCGATAACGTGTTTCATATTTCATCATTCTGTTTGGATTCTATCCATCTACCATAAAATTGGTGGGTGAGGAAAGGATTTTCTGACTGCTAGATGGGATTGTTTCTCTCTCTCTCTCTCTTCTAGATTTTTCTATTGGTTGCCAGGAAACTTAAATCCATAATAGATTTACCATAACTACGAATTATTCATAAAAAAAAAAAAAAAAAAATTCAGAGGGGAGAGAAAAAATTCTCGCTGGAGAAATCTTAAACTGTGTCATTTTAGAAAAATTGGAACTTTTTTATGAAAGAAAAACAAAGCTGTTAAAAAATTTATAGTGGTAAGATGTGCAATATTACTTAAATAAATAAACGCCTCAATTTGTTCTTTAAAAATCTTGAATATTTTAAAAAACATCCGTAAAAATTGCATGTTATATTCAATATGGCAGAAAATTGTGACTCTACTGAATAATTTAAATGCAAACGTTTTTATAAGGACATATATGTTATGCAGATACTTCTTTGCAAAAATAATGCAATTCTGAGGTTTGAAAATTTTCCCAATTGCTTAATAACATCGTCAAAATTCAAGGAAAAAAAATCTGTAACAGTTTATAAAATTTAAGAAACGTTTCTAGGAATTGTTTGTGTCTTCGAATGTCGATAAAGATGGACGTGATAGATGTATTTTTAATTACGTTTCAATCTAATTATCGTCTTATAATATGTTTAATTTTGTCTTTTTATTACTTGACAAGGAAATGACGTTCTTTATGCTTCGAAATTGTTTCATCAAGTTCTGTTTGAGATCGTCGTAAAAGAATTTTATAGAGATCCGAGCAATAGAAAGAAAGGCAAAGACAAAGGTGGACCTTACCATTCATGAATCAGTTGGACAAGTGAGCACAGCTGACATGCAGTACAGGCGACATCTGTAACGCACCATCGAAAAGACATTAGAAAACCATTAAAATGCTACAAAGGCTTCCAACACTAAATAGCATCAAACACTTAATTCTCATTCATGGTCTTAGATTGTATACCTTTTTATCAGAAAAAAATTCAACTATATCTAGACAATTCATCAACATAGTTGTTTAAAAAGTTTAAAAATTCTTACCTCTTTAAAGTTACCTAAGAAATTTTTAAAAATATCTTCTATATTATGGCTTTTTATACTAATTACAATAGCATGAATCTTATCTGTTGAAGGATAAATTTCTTTAAAATCTCCAAAATTATTATAGAATATGAGAATAGAGGCGATCGACATAATGTTATCTATCCTTAAACATGTTCCAGATGGGAAATACTTTTTAAATTAGTTAGGATAAAGACTTGATAAATATTCTAAGCAATGAATTCTGATAATTATGCAAGAATTTTATAGAAGCTGCAACATTAATTAATTAATATAATGTTATTGTTCTAGCAATTTCATGCTTTGAAGAATTTTTGAAAACTTAAAAAATCATTTTTAAATGAAGTCCGTTGTAAGCTGTTAAACTTAGCTCGTTAAATTTTATTCTTCATTTATAACTTTTGCAGTAACCTATTTGATCTAGAAATTGATACTCTACTTAATTTTCTTCTCGAAATTTGTTTTCCCTTCTAAAAAAAAAAATAGTAGTAAATATTTTATCCATAAATAAATTTTTATTCAGAAAAAAAAATTCTTTAAACCGACAGCTTAATTTTTATCATTTTTTGTTTTTGTTTTCCTCTTCGGAAATTTGATGTTTTTATATAAAAATTTACCTTGGAAGGTATAAATTTATGCGCCGTGTTTGGAGTAATTTTAAACCGTAAAATGCTAATTAATATGAACTTAAAAATGGCGAACATATTAGCCTTTAAAGTCGACCATAAAACTGTTTTGTAAATTTTATTCGGCTACTGAACACGCAGCCATATTCTTCTTCACTTTCTAAACAGTAATTATCAAAACGTATAGGTCAATTAGCGTTTTTTACGGTCTCTAACAGCTGTCAGGTATTATAGCAGGTGTATTTTACATTAGAAATAAGGTATACGATATTTCTATACAAAGTATATATAAAAAAAAAAAAAATCAGTTTTTATATTCACAGTCCAGGAATCAATATACATACATTATACTCGCAACTGCATTATACTTTTGCTTATAAAAAGGGAATAAAAAATAAATTTTAGACTCTAAATTTTTTTTTAAAGACGACAATATATTATTAGCAATGAGTATATTCTAAAAATTCTGAGAATAACTTATGCAGTTCTCGTATTTTTGACGTTTCGGATAATTAAGCACCAAAGACGGACATTGAGTTGCATTCCAACATTTAGAAATTTCCATAATTAATGATTCAAACGGAGAGAAGAAGAGGAAGAAAAAAAAGGATTTTGCTTTTACTCAATATCGTAAATTTTAAAGTTTAAACTATTATCAGAATTTCTAAGATGCGTTCACCTGAAATAATACAAAAAATAAATAAAAATCTATTCGCTGGAAATCCTGTTAAAAAATCCAATTAGAGAGCAAAATAAGTAAAGGCAAAGAGGATATACCGGTATAAGTGAATCTCTTTCTTTCCTTTAGATGAAAAAGCTTCTGGATTAAGAAGATTACAACAGATAAAGTCGTTATCAGTGGATTAGAAAGCGTATTTTAACGTATAATTACAGATATTCTACTTCCAACTACCATTATAATTTCTCTTTTTATAATTATAATTGTTATCTTCGAGAGACGATTAAAAAAGAATTGTAAAGAATCTTCCTAGAATAATATATAAAAAAATAAATAATAATAATGTTTCTTTGATAAATCACGAAAAAAAAAAAAAATGAGGAAATACTTGCATGTGTGCGCATGTTCAAAAATACCAGTCATTCTTCACATATTTCAGGACCAGGTGGCGTTTGTTTATTTTTAAGCAAGTTTGGTGATAGGTTGCAGCATTACTATACTCTTAATTGCAGCGTTGAAAGACTTCTGGGGTTTATTTTTCGTTGAAAGATTATTTATCTTCGGCATTGATCCAATAACTTACTCTAGACAATCCTTCTATATTTATATAGTATTAAAAGAATTCTGTTTTTTGTTTACGCTTAAAAATTTTATTAGTTTTTTTCTTTTTTTATTCCTAAAAAATCGGTAAAAATAACCTCATGGACATTGTTAACGTTTCTCCTTAAATGTCCTTTTACTGATTGAAAACTTTCTAAGTTTATTTGCAACTTTAACAGGTTTCTCTCTCCCTGTACTTATTATTATTATTATTTTTTCTTTCTTCCTCTTTCAAGATCATATATGTTAACATGGTGTATAGTGTTGTGGCAAGAAGCCAAGACATATCGAGTTCACTGGTGTAGAAATAACTATCATTAACCAATAGTAGATTGGAGAAACTAATACGACCTGTGGCACAGAATGACTTTTCTTTCATTTCCATTTCCAATCTCTTCTTGTCTTTTATCTCTCGCATTTTCTTTGTTAATGCCAGACAGTAACAGATAGTTTGGTCGGTAATGTTTTCTAATTATCCTGCTGGAGACGTATATAATAAATTTATATACATGTTTATACATTTATATAAACACATACATTTTTTTTCATAAATACGATCGACACGAACTTAAAAATGGTTATGGTTTTTAACAATAAGAGAGAGCAACAACTTACAGTAGCATTTTTCGCCCACATAGTGGTAAAAATAGCTCTGGTGACGTGTTACGGTATCTACCAATGATCCTTTTTGATAACATCACGTGAAACAGAAGTTGAAAAAGGCGACACCTAGTCATGGGGGCATAGCAAAGAGAAACAGTTGGTAAAGTGATGGCGCCAGCGTGTCAGTTGAGTCTCAACATTGCACATCACAGCGATCGATTGCTCATTGCCACCTGCTGCGAACATACATAGTGTCTTGTGTGTGTCTCGATTGGCGCAAAGAGCTTCTTTTCTACTACTCTCTTACCGGTAAGTTTGGCAATTTTTCTTTCAACCAAATATCTATTATTATTTTTTTTTAATATAAATATTTAATTATGTTCAATCGCACGCGGAGAAATAGCGGATCAATCTTTTCATTTCCAAGGTATCCCTATGTCAAAAATTCGGAATACATAGCTGCTCGCCAATTTATCATATTTTAAAGAAGAGAATAGATCAACATCGATTCTTTCTCTTTATCCGAACGTCTGCATAACGTTATTTAGCGTGCTAATGCAATTTGCTAATTGTAAATTAAGCTAATTAAATGCCCAGCAAACTGATATTTCGTTGTTCTGGTCTGCTTTGATGAGAAATCTATCCAAATGAATATAAATTAGTTGGCGATACTGCTGGGAAGTCTTACTTAAACTTCTATCGATTATGTGAGGAAATTTTGTAATTATCGGTCGTTATGTTATGTGCAACACATTTTTTTCATACGTGTAACAATAGAATTACGGCAGAATAGGAGTCAGAAATCGTTTCACATAACCTAAACTAGTATCAATCGACACGAGTATGGCTCCCTGCATTGATTTCTAAATCTGGCATCTATAATAGATGATCAATAACATCAATGAAATTTTCCTGTTATATTTAATTATAGAAAAAAAAATAAAGTTTTTTTCTTAAAATTAAATTACTTGGCTTTTTATTTTTATTTTAAATTTAATTAAAAATTGCTTTCGTGTTATACACCAGTATTTTTTTATTTTATTTTTTAATTGAATTTATGGAATTTCATCATTTGCGTCTGTAGCAAAAATGGAAAAAAAAGAGAGAAAGAAAGAAGGGGAAAAAAATAGATATTGAAAATTTCATACCGTTTTGTAACTGTCCGGCTTGATGGGAAACCAATGTATTTTCCGTAAATCGCAATTCCAGAAGAGCACAAACACTTTAACGTCTTCAATAGGATCAATAATAAGAAACTTCTTTCAACGACTCGTATTCAATGATGTAGCAAGCAATATATACTATACCATATCTTCAGTTGGATTTAGTAGAAAATCAATGATAAAGAAAAAAATAAAAAAATAAAAAGTTGTTCTTCAAAAGAGCACGACAAGAAAAAAAAAATATTAAATTTTGTTATTATATTATATTCCATATAACTTTTACTCATAGGTAACTTTTACTAAGTCGTAATGCGGATTCAGATAACCTCTCTCATTCCTTGATGGTTTCTGGAATGTTTAGAAATCGTAGGAGGTTTTATATATGGAAAGCAAAGATCCATTTCGAGTGATAAAATATAAATTCTGCTATTTAAAAATTAAAGTAGGTAAATGACATTTTTAACTTTAAAAAAAAATGATTTATATTTAACTGCATTTAACTATTAATGGACAAAAAAATCTGTTAAATTATTATTTTTTCAATAAATTTTCGATCATTTAGCTCACTGCTAACTAAACGTAAGGAAAAAAAAAGGAGGGAAAAAATTATACGTTTAACTCTAAAGTTAATTGCATTTTAGTTAATGCTTATAAAATTAGTATACTGTTACGTTCCAACGTTAACAATTAACATTTTTATTATTACTAGTATTAAAGGGAAGGTAATTAAATCTAGGTATTAGTAGAAGAGTTGATGTTTTAGTATAAATATGCAAAAAAAAAAAAAAAATTTATGTATTAATATTAATGTTTATGAATTAATTGTTTAAGCCGTTCAAAGCAAAGTAATCAGTGTTTTCATCCAATCTTTCAGTAACAATTGTAGTATTGATTGCTCTCTTTTGCTATCTAAACCTGCTGGTTCTCTTCACTGCATTGATTTTAATATTAGCATTTCTTATAGCTACAGTAAGAAAACAATAAAGATATCGAGATTAACAAAGAATATGTTCTTCTATGACAGTTTCAAAGAGTAGAAAAAAATTTATATATATATATCTTTTCGAGATATATCGTGCCTGAGAGATTTCTTCATTGAATTTTGAAACCCTCAGGTTAAAAAAAAAAAAAAAAATCTTATTCCTGCTAAGAGATGTTACAGGTAGTTTTATTTAACGATTTGTTTATTGAAACAGAAAAATTCTAAAAAATTGTCTATGATTACACTCTTGTTTCTTTTTTTTTTCTTTCCTTATTTTCGCATTCTTTGCAAGGAAATCGTGTGTTTATCTGTTATATTAAATAAGCTGTCTCGTTTATTTATAAATATGAAAAATGGGAAGAAGTATAAAAAGGTTATTTTCGTCAAAATAAAAGGAAGTAACTTCACTTGACGATAATCTGGAATGTTTCTTACGTTTTGCTTATTTTATATACATATATATATAAGGCCTATATAATGATATGGAGTAAAACTAAGTTGTATATCGTATATTGGTGCAAACAGATACTTTTATACAGAGATCTACTTCGGAGACTACAATAAAGATAAAGTAATAATTAACTCTGATAAGTTGACATTTATTAGCATAATTATATCAGGAAGTCGGATATTGATTTCGTGTTATAATAAATTTAAATTGTGGCGATAATAATTAGCACATAAAATTACAGGATAATCTTTCTCAATTTTTACCTATTTCCTTTTAATGTTGGCTCCATTTTTGTTGGAAGTTCGTATTTCACTCTACAGCATATACTGGTCCTCCTCCACTTGATGAAAGTTCTCTTGTAAGAGATCAGTTAACGTTTTACAAGTTTTTCTTTGTAAATATTAAGATTAAAAACTAATAAAAAAAACTTTTAATGGAGATAAATCGCTCTTATAGTCGAAAGAAAATCGAAAATTCTGATATTTTTTGGTACGCATTTATAACTCTCCATAATTAATTCGTTTAGAAAGGAATTATGCCTCCCATATTCAGAATTAAAAAAAAATTGCTAGTATTAATTGTTTTATTAATTTAAATTAGGATAATTAATCGGATATAAAGTTTAAATTAAAATTATAAAAGTTTTTAAATTGTAAATACTTTTAATTAAAAATTAAAATGGACGAAAATCTATTAAACATGTAAATTACTCTGTGAAAGAAACCTTATACATAATTATTTATATAGCTGGTCGTTTATTATATATAGTAGATAATGATGAAGTTAGTTTATTGATGAGTTTTGGAAATTTCACCTCTTAAATAGGATGAAAACCTGAGAATATTTTTTTTTAACTCTCAAAAATATGAAAGAGATCTGTCAGGTATGAAACTAATGCGTTGATAAATTAGGAAAACAGAAGAATTATAGAAACTCAGAAGCATAAATCACATTAAACAATTAAGGCATTCCTTAAGAGCTATCATATAACTAATTATGTACAAGCAGTGTCAAGATATGATAATGTCAAAGTGTCTATAGAAGAATTTTTAGTGCGAAATCAGTTAAATATTTTCGGAAAAGAATGTAAATGGAAGTTATGTTATTGATTTAATATAAGTTATACATAAATTTGCATAAAAACGCGTGAATTTATGTTAAAAACAAACTATTTTCCAGGCCTTTCTACTTTCATCGCTTATTTATTTTTATGTTTTTTAATCAGTAAAAAATTTTATTATTATGTTATTGTTTATCATGTGAGCACGGAATAACTCAGGAGCAAAGTGCTATGTCGGACAAGA
The DNA here is from genome assembly GCA_011317285.2 of Androctonus mauritanicus. NCBI lineage: Eukaryota > Metazoa > Arthropoda > Arachnida > Scorpiones > Buthidae > Androctonus > Androctonus mauritanicus. The sequence goes on along the minus strand of WUQG02041470.1, from coordinate 254 downwards.
GTCAAGACATAGCTACTTGTGACGTTTTAGTTGTGTGTTTTAACTAATTATCTGTGTCTGTGCTGAGAAACTTTACTATGTTGCATGTATTGAGTAGTGATGCCTTTTGTAGTGTTATGTATGTCTTGGGGTATAAATCTAGTGTGTTGAGGGTTTTGTGTTGAGAAACTTTCTTACTATGTTGCGTGTATTGAGTAGTGATGCCTTTTGTAGTGTTATGTATGTCTTGTGATGTAAATCTATTGTTTTGAGGC
>WUQG02041459.1:0-10651 GCA_011317285.2 Androctonus mauritanicus | reverse complement strand
CCCATGAAGAGGGCCGGATGGTGAAGGATGGGAATGGCCGGGCCGGGCCCAACATCTCGAAAAAACTTTACAGGAACACATGAAGCTCGCTTCTTACTCACTATCGCACTACATGGCTTGGCGTGTAGATCGCGATTGGCTAGCTTTAAACGGTCCTAATTCGAATATGATGCCGTTTAGACGATGTGTTTATTGATATTTTCGACTTGTTTCGATGCCTTCTATCAGTAGGTAAAACTTTACGACGAAGTTTTTCTTCACCTGTATATCAGGTTGTTTAACCGGTTTCACCTAATTTGGACAGGAGCATATCCTAACTCAATTAAAATCTTTTGAAAAGTTTGGCTTAACGGGGCTAAAATTAAAAGATGTAGAAGAGATTGATTCTCTACTCTAGAAATGTCTGTATAGGTCACATCAGTTCAACCGATTTCGAACAGATCTGGAATGTAAATGTTATATTTGTTAATTTAAAAGGCTTTCTGAAAAATTCAGCTCAATAGAGTTAAAATGAAAAGAGTAGGAGGTCTTTTCATCTTGCTACAGGTCGTATCGTTCAACCGATATCGACTATATTTGTTATAGGTATGTTTATTATTTTACTTAATGTTTCTTAAAAATTTCGATTCAGTCGGATTAAAAATAGAATATTTAATGAGTATTAACATGTTAACAACGTGTTAACGCCCATTAAATATTCTATTTTTCATGGAAACATGTTAACAACATGTTTCCGAGAGGGACTGTCTGTTAGACAGTCCCTCTCGGAAAAACGATTTTCATCTAAAAACGAAATGATATCCAATCAAAAATCATATAGGTAAAAAATTAAGCCAAGTCCAGTACTAAGAAATTAAGATATTTGTTAAAATTTAAATGCGGCTATTCGGTTGACAACTTAACAAAATAAAGCAATAACACCAATCAATAAGTGTATCTGGTAAGATTGCATACATTGCAAAGTCCGGAAAAAAATGGTTTGGATCGATAGAGGGAGTCGAGACATACAAAATATCCCTAGTGAACTAGGGGTCAAAGATCAAAGGTTAACGAGATATACACGCGTCTAGTTAGCATAGGTAGCGTAGCACGGGAACGGGACGCGTCGCGCTCCACACGGTAGCGAAGCGAAGCGCAGTATCAAACCGTATGCACTGTGAAACTTTCAGTCTCTATATCTCGTTAACCTTTGACTTTTGACCACTAGTTCATTAGAGATATTTTGCATATCTCGATCCCCTTATCGATTGATACCATTTTTTCCGGGCATTACAATCTACGCAATCCTACCCTGTATCTAAACTGTAACAAAAATATCCAGTTTCTTCAAACTTGGTTTATTTTTTTATATATTATATATCGGATTAAATTCTTTTATCGGATATTTCTGATCGGATACTCTTCATTTTGGCAATAAAAATCTTATTTTTAAAATTTTTATCATGCTAGTTTTATCATCATCTCCAGCTTTAAGCTGGCTACTAGTAGCTATTGTTTATTAGTAGCCAGATGTTTACTAGTAGTAGATAGCTTTACTAGTAAACATCTACTACTAGTAAAGCTATCTACTAGTAAAGCTATCTATCTAGCTACTAGTAGCAGTAAGATACTAGTAGCCAGATGTTAATCCAGCTTTAAATAGCCAGCTTAAAGCTGGATTAACATCTGGCTACTACTATCCACTTCTTATTTATGCAAGTTATTAATTTAAAACGAAAAAAAATTTCAGAAAAATAATCTCTTTATTTTTATAAATAACAATTTAAATAAACTGATTTTATTTCAAGATTATTTCTCACGATAACGATAATATAAGATAATGTTTCAGAATATTGTATATCTGACCCGTTTTAAAAGCTAAATAATATTTAAAAGGATTTAATTTTTTGATATTTAAATAAATATATTTTGAATATATACATATTTAATTTATGATAATATATTTAAAGCATTCTGTAAAATAATAATAATAATAAATTTTAATCATTCGTTAATCGATATTAGAACAGTAAAAGATGATTAACGTTAATTGAAAAATTTCCGATTCTGTACATCCAAGTTAATTATCAAGAATTAATTATGAATGGATATAAATAATTAAACACGCGGTATGTGGTAATTTATTATCTGGTCATAATATTTGTTAAAGAAGAATGAAATATATATATATACTATAGGTTAAATAAAACACTTACTATTTATGATAAGAAACTACAATTGTGATAAAAGATATTTCTTTACAGTATCGATAACGGTGCGGATCGTTTATATACAATCTATCATTTTTGTCAATAAAACATAATGTATCTTAAGTCAGACCGAAGCGACAAGCGTACATATCAGTAAACTACTCGTTAAATGAAAATAAACATGTATTTATACACACCTAAGAGCCATTTGGAAGTACAGAGTTTAAACACGAACGAAAAAAAATACATATATAATCTAACCAGAATTCATCGATAAATTAAATTTATCTGCCATTTTAAAAACACGTAATTGAATGTTGCTTTAACACCGAAAAATTGGTAGAATAATCTATAATATAATTTAAAATCCGGTAAATGTACAAACACTACTAACAACGGCATCCAATGAAACAGTGACACACACACAACTTCCATGCCATCAATAAAAATTCGTTATCAAAAAAGCGGTAAGTTATTCGATTGCTTATGATTCACTAATCGAAAGGAAGTGTGTTTGTATAGTAAATATCAGGCGTGTAGCTCGGCTCTACCGGCACCATTTATGCATACTGGAATGAACTTATCCTGATGTCTTTCCTAAGACAAAAATCTATATTTATTTTTCTCCATGAAATTAAAACGCTCGGGATAAAAGTGGAAGACAATTAAAGGTAATTCGAATTTTCTTTTTCTTTATTTTTTTATAATTTTTGCTAGTCTACGTAACATTCCGGTTATATCGAACTTTTAATAAACGAAAAAATTTATTGTGAAGTAAAAATGTGCTTAAATTGGTATTCACGTTTATACAGCAAGTATGCAACCATACATAACCAGTTTCTCATTATATAATGTATGTGATACTGTCTTCAATATTTTCTTCTTCTTCTTCTGTTTAGGAACACTATACTGTTTAAAATAAACAATGAGAATATTAATATTCTCATTTTGAATGATGCAATGAAAACAATTCGTTTCGAAATACTTTTAATCTATCATTAATTAAAAAAAAAAAAAAATGGAAATGTGTTCTTCCTATTGTTTATCTCCAAATTATAAACATAAAACCTTCAAACATATATTTAAGATTTCAAGAGAATGGCGTGAACGTAATAATAAAATTATGTTAACGAAGAAACATTATTAATGAATTAACGAAATACATAGAATAATATCATTCATTCATTCCAACAGAATTTTTTTTTACTCTTAACAATATTAACGGTTGCTTACGTAAAATAAATAGGAAATGCTCATTATTAAATGTTTAACATGGCGCAGCTGTAATAACAGAAAATATTTTTTAAACGCGAACAGAATTTTGTCCCTTTCTTCTTTGTTCAAGTTTAATTTTTTTTTGTTTATAAAATGCAATTAATAAATTTTTTTTTAACAGTTAAATTTCAGAAAAAAATAGGAGAAGAAGGAATTAATTTTAGCATTAAAAATAAATAAATAAATAAATAAACATGTTAGTATCATAATGTTCTTACGAGGAAATTCTGGTTGTAGTGATTCATAGTCACGCGGTTTTCTGGCAACAAGTTAATGTCGAATTGTTTTTAACTGTTTAAAATATACATAATCGAAATTTAATAATTAAGATTAATAAATTAAATTCGATTAAATTAAAGCAATAAAAATTAATTACATTAATAAATTATTATTATTATTATTATTTGGTATTGTATTAACAAAAAAAAAAAAATTCGTTGTTAAAATTAATTAAACTGGTTTTACGTCGCTATTTAAAAATTATTTATAATTATTTACATAAAAAAAATTGTTATTAAAAAATTAAGTAAATAAAAATAATATTTTTTTTATTGTTATTGCGTTCGTTGGTGTACAGTTGTTGCGATAACATGTGGCATAAAATCGCTTTATGTTTATCGTGATGGGATAGAATTTAATGATTTTAAATTGGATTTTAATGATTCGAATAAAAATATATTAAGTACTACTTTATAATAATAGATCGCATGTACTTCGCGAAGTTTTGAAGGTGATTAAAATAATAATAATAATAATAATAATAATAAAAATGTAGGCCTTTTTTTTGCCAGGTATCGCTGGTGTTGTATAATTGAAATATTTAAGCAAACAATAATATTCGTTCGAGCGAAATTATTGATTGAAAATAATGGTTTTTTTAAAACCGACCAATCAGAATGCTTATGTCAGTTCTCGTGACACTGTTAAAAATCGATAGTTTTCCTTGTCCTTGGAGTTTGTTTGCGTAGTTTTCTAGTTTCACTCTATTTTATACATTCTTATCCTGTTGAAGAATAAATACCGTATTTACAACCATTATTAAATTTAGAAATTAATTTCTGTTCTTCGAGAAGTAAATTAAATATTTCTATTTAATTGTGATCTATATATGTATATATATTTATACGTAGAAATTATTGTTTTTAATTTTAAAAGTATCGAAAAATCGATCGTATTAAAATCGATCGATTTGATGGTCATTACTATCCATAATCTAGTATAACAGAATTTTGTGATTTATAAATTCTAAAGATTTTTTTTAATATCGTTGTCATCTGCCGAAAATCGGTAAGTGATTCCATTCAATTATTACTGTTTTAAGTGTTGTTATCTATGTCAAAAATTCGTATATTGTCGTTTTTCGATCGAAATATCGGAAGAAGTAATGGTATGTTTAGTGAAGGACACGATTTATCTTGAAGATTTTGTATAAACCGCAATTAAAAGAAACGTAGGAATAGAAATATTTCAATATAATATATGAGGAGCTACCATTCAAAAGAGACTTTGTCCAAAAAATGAAAATTTTGAGTTCAATACTGATTTCGATTTATGTGGTTCATACCGTGATCTCTGAGGAGTTTAAACATCCAAAAGCAAGTTTGTCTTACTTGTTAGTTATAATGGTGTTTGAAAGTAAACATTATAACATGAAAGTTTGAGAGAAACACATTTTTTTTGATCATTCCCAAAAGTTGTATTTGAGTGACAAAGTCTCTTTTGAATGTTAGCTCCACACATATATATGATATATATAATTTTAATTTATCGACATTTATCAGAAGAAAGGTGTGAAGTTAAAGGTGAATCAGATCAAACAGCGTGTTTATACTTTATATACAGTATGAAGGTGATGGAAATGAGTTTAAATCTTATCATCTATATAGTTAACTTATCAGAGCAAGTATGGCGTAAACTCTTATATCCATTTAATCGCTATATTTATCAATTAATTAAAAACCTGCATCTAAAATAAAATTTGTTAATATTGTATATAAATTTTATCTTATGAACTTTATCTTACAGTAAAAAAAATATATATATATATATTCGATATGCGGATATTTTTTTTGAGATTCGGAAAACAAAACAACATATTTTTAAGTTGTCTTTAACTGTTTAAATTTTAATTATCATTAAATATAATTCAGAAATATTAATATACAGTATAATGCTGTGTAGTAAAGTTTTAGATCGTTTAATGTTTATTAACACGATGAGGATCGAGTGTGTATTGATTTATTATTATAATAATAATCGCAGAATATTAGTTTAATCAGCAATATCACGAAAATAATTTTAGATAAATAATATGATATTTAATCTTTGATATATCAATAATTTTTTTTTTTTTCAAATCGTAAATATTTTTTAACAATAAAAAATATTTCAAAATATTTTTGTTTGTCAAGTAAATAAATTTTTATGTAAATTATAAGACTGTATATTTGATTCGTAACTTTTTTTTATGGCAAGTTAATTATTAAAGTCCGTCTTTATTTTTTAATCATATGAGAATAATTAAAGTATAGAATAAATAAATATTCCTCGTATAACACGGTAGATAAGTTCATAAAAAAATACCGTGTTGTGTGAAACCGTATTATACCGTGTGATCTAGACCAATACAGAATGAGTTACGTTCCAAAATCAATTAAAAATAAATAAATTTCTTTAATTCTACATATAAGAAACTTGATTTTTGTTAAGAATATTAATGACACGAAACAAAAAGAAAGAAAAAAAGTATACAGTCTATGTGACATTCATTTAATAATTACTACTGTTCAGTTAAAACCTGGACGTATTTTTCTCTTTAACAGTATCAACTGCACTTTCTGAACTTTTTTCTGCATTTAAAAAGTTTGTGTTTTTTCTGCTGGCTCTACAAAATCTGTAATCTAACCCGCTACCACCTTCTACAAAACAATCGTTCCTTAAGACGTTCCCAAAAACAATTTATGAATAAAAAAGTTTATTTTTTTTCACATTATTCAAGAACAAAAACTTATTTTTTATCCAAAAATTGAACATTTGGAAGGCAAAATACTCAATGGTCGACAATTGAACTCAATTTCAGATCGAAATTGAGTTCAATTTAGTCGAAAATGGACTGCGGATCGTCCCTCTCGCGGCAAATTAACGAAATAGATTTATGATTAATTTTATCAATGTACTTCCCAATGGCTGATTCAATATGTGTATCGTGTATCCATAATGTGAAATTACAAAAATTAATGATAATGGTTTATGTTGTAGGAGAGTAAACATGATTTTCTAAGGGACGGTGGCACGAGTCAATCGATATTCTGCAGGTTAAAAACAGTTTTTAATCTTCAGATTTAGCGTGCTGCGTTCAGCGCCGGATTTAGACTTGATAAGGCCCTAAGCTGTTTGAGATATGGGGCCCTTTATAAGTCCAGATATTATATGTGACATATACTGCAGCATTATTAATGCTGCAGTATATTTAAGTGTATATATGACAATTGCTCACTCGGACAATTTTTTTTGGAGTCCCCCAAGTAAGTGGGGGCCATAAGCTATAGCTTGTGTAGCTTATACGTAAATCCTGCACTGGTTGCGTTGCATGATGTCAAATCTCTAAAAACTGCCGACTGGTTTAATCAACCGATTTTGGACAGGATAAAATTTATAGAATAAATTTTATCCTGTCCAAAATCTAAGGCGGAATGCAGCAGCTTTCAAATTCGAAGCTGAAAATAATCTCGATTTAGATTATTTGGATTACATTTATCTTAATCTAGAACGGATATTTCTGAAAAAGATAGATCCCTTTACCTTCCACCATGATAAATTTCATGCGAAATTTATTTCAAAGAAAATCAATAGTTTTATGATTGCTGTCAAAGGTAAGTGAAATATGCACTTTATAAGTCAAAAATCCGTTATTTTATCTTAAATTCATAAAATAAATTGTTACTAATATATTATATATACAGTAGACTCTCGATTATCCGGGAGACCTTCGTCAAAAACTTAAAAATTTTAAAAAATTCTCCGTTTTAAAATAAATTTATCAAACTGAAACAAATCTTTGAACTCATGTCTGACTAAAGATGTAATTTTTTGGAAAATAAAATCCGTGACGTAAGTTCACGTAATAGTACGATCTCGTGTGACGTGTTGCAGTGTGTTTCTGGACTAACAAGTAAGATTTGAGAAATGTCTCTCTCGCGTTCCGATATTTAAGACGTTATTAATAATATTTTAAAACTTTCTAAAATGTGTTGTAGTTATTGTTGTGGATCGATTGTACTGTTTTCGTCTCTGTCTGGCAACATGTAACAACGGAAAGCGCGCGAAAAAGAACACGTCGAAGCTCTTCTTGATTACTTCAAACACCAAGAAGACAGTAACTGCGCGGAAAAATTAATTCTGAGAAATCTATGCAGCACCATTCGGCGAAAGGCTATTGAAAAGACGAAGCAGACGAGTTTAGGGTCTTATTTCAAGCAGTAATAAATAAAGCAAGCACTAACTTTTTAAATGCTGTACCTACTCTTTCAATTTTGTATATATAATGCTTTAACCGGAATTTTTGTTATCCGGGATTTCCCATTTATTCTGGATAATCGAGAGTCTACGGTACGTTACGCCGAATTTGTAAACGTTGCTCAATTTGTAAAATAGGCAAAAATTTTCCTAGTTTGTGTGAAACGTGCGCGCCAATTGCCAATTTTACCAATGTAGCGATTCATCTGCCTGATTTACAAAACGGGCAACGTTTTATTTACTGGCTTCTTGAAGTAGGCAATGGCTGAACCGATGTCTAGCGCCATATTCGGTATTTCCGATAATCGACACTAGCGCTACGACGGTAATTTGGATTATTTTGGTGAAAAACTTTTCATTTATTAAAAGGTTTTTCACCAAAACAACAAATAACACGAATTATGAACTGAAAACAAAAATAAAATATTTCTATTTTATTTTTGTTTTCAGTTCATAATTCGTGTTATTTATGGGTGTTAGATAAGTAAAAGATATATAATGACTATGCGCGAATAATTTTACCACTTTGTAAATAGTCCCATTGCAGATTGATCTTCAAATATTTGGAGAGATCACTACTTTAATAAGCATTTCATCGAAATAATATTTAAGTGAAATTCACCTTTTTACCACCACGCACTATGGAATGCGCTATTTTTGTCAAGCGGCGAGAACCAATTTGCCAGAATCATTACGTTACCATATGACGTAGTAAACAACAAGGTGGTGGTCAGAAGATAATTTCTTCTTCTTTTTTATAATTTCTACATTTAAATCAGATATTTTTAATATAAACTTAAGTTTTCTCGACAAAAAACTTTATAATTTATTTATCCCGAGAAAATAGATGATACATCACAGTTTTCTAATAAAGTTTCAACGATTAAAATCATTCGCCAACCCCATTTTGAGACACGTTTGGATAAATTATTAAAAAAAAAAAAAGTATTGTAATCAAAGGAAATTTGAAATTATGTAGTGTAACCTAACAATTAATTTTATTGTTTTATTTGTATTCCCATCATTTTCTAGAGATTTCTAACAATTAAAGGATAATGCTATCCAAAAAATATTCAGAATAAGGACTGCTGGTGTTTGTGATAGATTATCAAATGTAGTTCTAAAATCTTATTTGTTGTACATCGAGTAAAGGATGTACAGGTAATAAAATGAATATTCAAAAAGATGAATCATAAACTTTTTTAATGCTGTAGGTTAATTTAAAATTCAATATTCATCAAAACATTCATATTTTATTGAAAACAGTTATCAAATATTGCAAATTACGTTTTTAATTTTTCAAATAACAAAAATTTAAAACAAAAATTTAATTAGATATAGTAAAGGTATCAGCAAATTTAACTTTAATTGATTATACTATCATCTATTTTTTTCAATATTCATGTGATTTTTACCCGCATGACAGCAGAGTTACAAATCATTTTGTTTTCGAAACATCTACATCAATTATTTAAACAATTTCTTGTGCATAGGCATCTTTGGTATCCTTGACCAGAATCAATTAGACTTAATCTCACTAGAATTCTAATTGATTTTTCTTCATTTGGCACATAGGTTATAACTGCTCAATGTTTTACTTGATCTATCAAGCATTTTTGATGCTTCGGCTAATAAATTTATACTCGCCAAGTTTCTACATTTTACTGCTGGATGTAAAACATTTTCTGTAGCAGTCTGATTTTCAGTATCACATGGAACTGAGTTTGAAACTCTCTCTCTCTGAGTTCAGGTTCTTGTAAGGATGAATTATTTGTATTAATTCCTTTTCCAATTATATTTTCGATTGTTGCTTGTTTTTCATTTTTATTATCAAACTTTATTAAATCTTTCTTTTCCTCCTCCAAAATCCCTGTGCTTATTTTGTTTAAAAAATCTTTTTGAAGTTTAGAACTTAAGGACATTTTAACCTTTTGACCAAACATGGCCACATAAAGACTTATTTTAACACCTTCGTGATATATACTCCATTGAATAATTCGCAATCCTAAACTCCATGATGATGTTCTGTTGTCACGCATCCAAGCTATCAATGAATTTTTTAAAGTACAGTCGCTCCTCTTCACAGATCCCTAACTTTGTGGATGACGTGGTCTTCCATTAATAAAAATTAAATTAGACAAAAGCGAAGCAAGCTCCTTTATGATGTCAGCTGTAAATTCCCTCTCGATGGCAAAATATGCGGAGCACTAAAATCTAAAAAAATGTTAAAAGGTTCTTTGGCACTTTCTATTGCTTTTTTCGACACAAGTGGCCATAAAAAGCTATATTTGGTGAGAGGTTCTTTGTAATGTAAAATATATTTAAATTCACCAGTAGGCAAATTTTGTAAGTTCACTAAATCCACCTGTCCTCATTGATTAAGATCATTTGAAGTTATAGGTCGCATGACGATTCCTTTTTGGGAAATTCTTTTAGATTTTTCTGTACATCTTTCACATTGTGCAATAAACTGTTTAATAAAAGGCATGGATATGTTAGCATAATGTTCTGAAACCGCTTTATAAATTTTCATTTCTCCTTTATGACCGCAAACACTATGAAAATCACTGATTGAAAATATATTTTCTTTTATTGCCATAATATTTTTCATTGTAGCCACTTTGGTGACTTCAGCCATACTAACTAACTTGGAATTTTTCTTGTAATAATAG
>WUQG02041448.1:0-10651 GCA_011317285.2 Androctonus mauritanicus | reverse complement strand
AAAAGTGATGCTTGCTTATTGTGCTTGATTTGGTTCTGAATTTGAGATAAAAGTAAGCAGATTGAAGAAATTTCTATTAATTTTGTAAATAAAGTAGTCAGGAAACTGACATTTCAGAAGGGACCATTATTATTAATTTGTTAAAAAATGAAAAAGATCTCAGGAAAAACAAGGAGTCTACAAGATACCAGTGATACCAAGATACCTACAGATACAGCAACAAACATTGTATATAAGGATGACAACTCGAATCTTGGCCAGAGATTAGAGGAGCATAAGAGTGACATCACCAAGGGAAAAATGACTATGGCTTTATCAATAGAGACCTATACCACAACTTGAGAACAGAATGGGACAAGGCAAATATTATAAAACTGATCAGTAAGAAATCCCAAGTATTATTGGCAGAGACAATTGAAATACTGAGGAGACAAGAGAGAGAGAATCTGCTAAATGACCGACCAGTGATAGAGCTACCAGCAACATGGAACCATGTGATAGAAACATTGAAGAATAGACTGCATCAACAATAACGAGCTCTTGAAATATAAAGTAATTAAATGTGCCACTTAACCGGTCGTAGATATAAACTCTTAGGCCGGTAGCAAATTAGTCGACTAGGTTGCCTACGATATGACGTCATTAGGTCATAAGCAGATTGCTAGACTTGCTTATCCGGCAGACATGCAGTCATAAGCAGATTGCTAGACTGGCTTATCCGGCAGACATGCACAAATGAAATATAGTGACATTTACAATCAACTAATTAATTTAGACTTCCTTTCTCTCGCACTGCCTCCTCCTTTGTTGACATCATGGCAGACAAAGAGATTGAAGTGGATATCTTATTAACAGTATGTTACTTTTTGCATGGAAAAAGGCAGCTCACCTCCCCAAAGCATGGAGGCGTGACAGAAAATGGATTCGGCATCGTGAGGAGAAAAGAACCATGAATACTTGGTTCAAGGGCTGAGCTTGAAAGTGTTTCATCAAATCGGTATTTATGATTATTTTAATAAATAAAAATTCTTGAAATAAAATATTTTGACTTTCATAATATTACGACAATTAATATATGACAATAATATGATATTATTGTCGTAGTTATTTCATAATATTACGACAATAATATCATATTATGTCAATATTATCATATTATATTCCACTTGTTCAATAATTACGACTCCATCCATGCTCATTCAAACGAAATTAGTGCGCTTTCTACCCATAATTCTTTGCGATAATGTTAACTGCGCATGATCGTCGGCACTTGGTGGTCAAAAATATCAAACAAGACAGATAAACCTATGGTTGCTGGCCACACCTCTATTGATGACGCAAAATGATGAAGTACCAATGACGTGCCGACGAATGGTCTCTGCTCAAGCGTCGGCACCGATCAGGTTGTGCCGATATTGCCTAGTTTGCTACCGGCCTTATAGTTATATGTGCATGAGCTATATGTTTATAATGGCATATAATATTTTTGTATTTATTTATCTTAGTACTTTAATTTAGCTTATTTTATTTCATTGCATTATAATATTGATTAGTAACTATAGTAACAATCTGTTATGAATAGAACTGTAAGCTGTTAAGTGTTTGAAATTCTTATTTTCAAATGTGTGTAGCCTGATGATGGTATGATTGTACTGAAAATGTTAGGTAATGAATAAAAATAATTTTTAATTTTTACAACTTCAAGAAATGCTGTTATTTAGTTATAGTTACTAAAGTGAGAAAGCAGTTAATTGAAAAATATGCAACAAAAATATAATTTTTAAAGAAATTAATTGTAAAATATAAATTTCAGAAAATCTGACAAATCATTTATTGAATTATATGTTATATTTATAATACTGCATGTCATAATTTCAAAAGTATAATTGAATTTTTTTATTTATTATTTTATTGCATTTTATTAATTAAAAAGAATGTAAAGTGATTATCAAGTCAATATTTTTAATGACTACTACATTATGAAGAAAAATATATAGTAGTCTGAAGCTAGACTTGTGTACTATACAGTAGAACTCTGTTTATACGTTTTTGAAGGGGTTGATAAAAATTATGTACAACTGAGATTAACGTTAAAATGAAACTTTTTATTTTAACTTTAAATGTTGAAAAAATACATTAAAACTTAAAAAAGTTAAACTACATACTATATTACATATGTTTTTTCCATATGTTAAAACTTAAAATTAAGAAGTTAACTTAACGATGATGGGCAAATACAGTTATTTTGGCATAAAGAAAGAATCAATTGTAGTTTGTTTTTCGGATGCACTACTACTTTCATAGATCAAGATTTCATATGCAGCTACAATATCTGTCTGCGAAAAATACCCTGTATGGTAGAATGAATTACAAAAATAAAATCAAAACTGAAACTTCTGAAGTGAATGAGTCCAAATGTGAAAAGGAGAGTCAGAGTTGGTAGAAAGACTCATGGGATAAGTTTTTGTTTTGGTTTTACTTTTGTATTCATTCTACTTTCTATTTCATAAGATAATGTAGTGTACAGTATAACAAATTGTTCTTTTGTTGAAAAAGTTTCACAAAGATTTCTTGCATTTTATATATAAGTGCAATGAAATGACTTTGGGAAATAAAAATGATAGCTTACAAATGTGAAAATGTATAAATGGAAAATGTGCAATTGGGATGATTTTACATGTAAAATCGAAAAAGTGTACAAAACACAATGTAGAAGTGAGAAACATATAAATGGGATTCTACTATATGTGAATAACTATGCATACATAATAGAAAGCATATTATTACAGAATTTAAATTTTTAATTTAATTCTGATTTTGATCACCAGAAAATTTAAATATAAAGAAATAAATGAGACATTTATAAATCTTATCAGATATCATATCAAAGATACAATTTTGATATTTAATGTTACCTTTCATATACATTATATGAAATTTTGTAGGCATTTAAGTAGTTTGTCTTAATTGCTTTTTCACTTTAAAAGAGAGATATCTTTCTAGCTAGTTTTAGGAAGTTATACATTTGAAATGAAGAATTTTTGTATGCAAAATCTACATAAACCAAATTTTGAATTCGTATTTGCTTATTTTAATCAATTTTACTGATAAGTTCAAAATTGTAATTTATTATTATAAGATTTTTTTTGAATTATGAAAAAATCAGGAAATTCTGCATTTTTCCCAGAATAATTTATGAAGTATGTATGAATTTTTTAACAGCTTGTCACTGTAATTGACTCAGATGACTCATGACTTTGTCAGAGCATCAGGAATTTATTCTAAGTATCTTCTGTAATCATCATGGCAAATTGTTTAAAAATAATTTTGCACTGTTCAATTATTATTACCGATAAGTGAATTTTAATTCAAGAATATTGAAAAACTAATATTAAAAGTTTTCTATGAAAAACATATTTATACTGTAGTTCTTAGTGAGGTTTGTCATATTTCATTTTTATTAGTGTTTTTTACTGCAAATATATTGCAAATATAAATATAATACATGATGGAAAACAGTTAACATAAAATGATTGGGACTGGAAAATTTTTCATGATTAAGAAAATAATTAAAGTAAAAGTTGAGACTATTTCTCAAAGTTTATTACATGAGACTATAATGATATTCCATAAAAAAAATCAATATTTTTTTAAATTTCCTTCTAAAATATATTTAATTTATATAAAGCAAAATCTAAACTAGCTTATAGGATCTTAAGGTCCTGTAAGCTAGTTTAGATTTTGTTTTGTTTTAATTTGGAACCTAGTTGTCAATTTGGTTTAATTTATACATATATAACATATTTAAAATTCATTTTAATTACTGTTTATTTTTCGAACTCTACAATAAGTTTTGTTGGCAAAAGGCAAACAGCTGTTTCTGAATATATTTCTCTTCCAGAAATACAAACTAGCCTACGATTTGAAAATAAATAAATTCAATTAAAGTTTATAATTTATTTATCTACATTAATTTTTTAGAGCCTGTACAGTAGGAAGATTAGTGAACATAATCAAGTAAAATTGTAAATTTTCATTTGCTGCTTCCAATAGATCACATGATTTGCTATTCCATCAATATTCAGATACTATATTACAAATAAATGGTGCTTCAAAGAAAAAAATGCTTTGAAATTAAGGAAAGTAGAAGTTTATAGCCTACTAGAAATCTAGCAGGCTACAAGCTTCAATTATAACAAATAGAAGAAAACACTTTAGTTGATTCTTACAACACAACAAGTGATAAGGCAGATGAATTCTATCTTCTATCTACATGAAACACTTCACAAAACATAGTATGATTGATGATAATTGAAAAGAAAATATGATGATAAATGGTAAACAAATTTCATATTATACTTTTCCAATGAATATAATACTTTGAATAAATTCTACATTCAATATCGAATATCGAAAGCACTTTGAATAAAACATATGAAAATAAATATGATTCTTATATTTTGGTAAGTTACTTAGATTTAATTTTGTACAAATGAAAATAAACATTAATTTTAAGATTTTATTACAGTTGATCTTTATAATTTCAAAATAATATTTTAAATTTAATTAAAATTAACTTTTTCGTTTTAATTTTAACATTATAATAATTATATATTAATATTTTTAAGCTTCAAAAAGCAGAAGAAAATATAAGTTTTCTGATATGGCTATGAGAAATACTTCAGTTATATTGAACCGTCTTCGTTCAGTCATGAAAAATACAAGCTATGTAAATGAAATATTACAAGCCTATATTGTTCCTTCTGGTGATGCTCATCAAGTATGTTGTTAATAATTTATAATTTTGTTTTCAAGATTAAAAATTATTTGTTTATATTCTATAATAGATTAATTCACCACTTGAAATACAATTTAAAAACAATCTGTATATTTTGTTGTTTCTAATAATTGTGTTATCTTTTAGAATTAAATATAGCAAGTCTCATTTAACATTGGGGTTAGATTCCTGAAAATTGTTAATTAAAACCAAAAACTTCATTGAGCTGGCATATAAATTTTCCATGAGAATCCTTTGTTTTGACATCTATGCACATATACGTATTATTTAAACAATTAAGCATATAAAATGTATAAGCTTAATTGTTCAAAAAATAAAGACTTTAATGTAACATATTTGAAACATGTTTCTTATAAAACAGGCCTGGCCAACTTAAATTTTGTGCAAGCCTTCTGGGGAACAATTTGGTTTGCAGGAATTGTTAAAAGCTGGTATGAGGAAAGTTGCTAATGTAGTGCTTGATGATATGCCACTTGATTATGTATTATCTCAAAAGGAAGCTATTGAGAGTTTCTATTGTAAATTATATCAAGAAAATGCAGAAAGATCAACACAAGGTTGTACTGGTACAAATGTGTGTATACAGACAGATATAAATTATGGGATTATAATGTCAGAGGATATATTGAAGGTGATAAAACAATCATCAATAAAGTTAGCACCAGGACCAGATAAGATTGATCTCAAAATGATAAAAAGAGACTCATCCTGGTTGCTTATTGCATCTATTTAATGTTTGGTATTATAAGCAAAATGTGCCACAGTTTATGAAGATTTGTAGAACAATATTGATTCCGGAAAACAAAGAAATATCACAAGATATTAGAGATTGGAGGCCTTTAACTATTGGATCACAGTTTTTGAGACTCTATTGTAGAATTCTGAATAATAGGTTAGAAATTTGCCTTAATGGTAGCCAAAAAGCCTTTATGTTTGGAGATGGGTGTTTTGAGAATATAGTATTGCTGCAATCAATATTGAATGATGTGAAAAAATAAAAAAGACTGCTATATGATATTTTTAGATATAACAAAAGCCTTTGATACTATTACCCATGAATCAGTTTTCATGGCAATGAAAAAATTTGGTATTAGAAAGGAGTTGGAAATATTGATACCAAATATCTTGGTTGGTATCAATATTTGCTGATCTATATAATAGTGGACAGACTGTAATTAAATGCCAAAAAGGAGTAACAAAACCAATTAAGTTACAAAGAGGAGTAAAGCAAGGTTGTCTGCTTTCTCCAAAATTATTTAATATGGTTTTAAATGAATTATTTGAAAGAATTAATGTAATGGATGGGTATAGTCTGTATAATACTCAAATCGCAGCAATGGCTTTTGCTAACAATGTTGCCCTCTTTTCTTACAGTATGGATGGAATGAATAGAATTTTGAAAGTAGTGGAGGAATTTTTTGATCAGCATGGATTACATGTAAATATTAAAAAATGTAATGCCATGATATTAAGACCAGTTAGGAAACAGAAAGTTGTTAAGGTGGTGTCAACAGAATCTTTAAAATTCAAAAATCAGATTATGAAATTGTGCAATCCTAATGAAGATATAAAATATCTTGGTTGCAGTATAAATGCTAGAGGTGTTATACCAGTTGACATTGACTTGTGTAAAGAATGGTGTGGAAGAGTGATTGCATCACACTTAAGAGTTGAGCAAAAAGTTAGATTATTAAGAGAATGTGTTTTACCAAGAATAATTTATATGTGTAAAATGGCAACAAATTTAACTAAACAAAAATGATTATTATTAGAAAGACTAATTAAATGTACATTAAGGAGAATTCTTCACCTACCTGTCAGTATCCATGATAGTTTTTGATACTTACCGGTTAAGCAGGAAGGTCTTGGCTTACTAAGACTTATGTGGTTTGTATGTAAGCAGAGGTTGTCAGCAATATGTCGAATGCAGGATAACCTAGATGGAAAAATTAAACAATGTTATGAACATGAATTTTGGCAAAAAAGAATTATTAAAAATTAAGAGCTGATGTCATTTTAATGATGTTTTGAGTATTATTAAGATACGGTTGCATTTTAAGGAGCAAAATAAAATTTTATATGATCAGTTATTAAAATCTGATCAAGGACATGGATATCAGCAGCTGGGAGATAGTTCTCTTAGTAATCAATGGCTATTTGTGGTATTTCACATTATTAACTGGTGATAATTATATTAAAGCAATAAAAATGTTAACAAATAATTTGCATGTTTTGTTAGATATTAATAGAGGAAATACCAGAGTAAATAAGTATTGCCAATTATGTAAAGATAATATTAAATCACAGATTTATGTTTTACAGATTTGTAGGAAGTTGGCAGATATTATCACTTTAAGGCATAATATTGTTTTGAAGCAAATTGTAGTTTTTTTGGAGGAAAAAAAGGATGAATGGCAAATATTTGTTGAGAAAAAACTATACACAGAAAATGGTAATTTTAAACCAGATTTGATTGTGATTAATCAGATTAAATGATTGGATTATTTAATAGATTTACAAATTGTTTGAGTCAAATAGTAATAATTTGTATACAAGTTATTGTGTGAAGGTTAATAAATATAAGTTATTAGAAAATTATATTATGGAAAATTCGATGTATCGGATTTAAGTTTGGTGCTATAATTTTGGGTACCAGAGATGTAAACAGCAAACTTGGTTATTTACTGAGTTAGGTTTGACAGTGAAGCAAAAACATATTATTTGTTTTTTAGTTATTTGTAAAAATATAAGTATATGGAATACCTTTGTATATTTGTTGAGGTTGGATGAGGCTAATTTGCAACAGTCTGTTAATGGTGCATAATGTAGTCATATTATGTTGAGTATTTGGCCCTGGTGGTATATTTCCGAGAATTGTCCTTATGTAGTGTTACAAAAATCACCTTATCACTGGACAAAAGAATGCATCCTGTGAGCAGCAAATTGACCAGGCCTGTTATAAAATTTTGGGTAAATGTAAGGCACATATTGTATCTGTTATAAAAAAAAATAACATATTGTATAATATTTTATAAAAAAAAGTCTGAGCAAAAAATTTTTTATATAGAGATTTTTAAATTTTTTATCATTTTTAAATATAATATCATAATTTGTATGATTCCTTTCTGTTACATCAGTTATTGTCATAAATCTAATACACTCTCCCCTTTAACAGAATATTATTATTTATGGATACTTAGACTGATCATTTCCTCACTCAAGCAGTCTAGAACAGGAAAAAAATTCTAGATTTATAATTTTAACATGCTTTATTTTTGTATTTATATATTTATCAAATTAGCATTCATTATGTTATTAATTAACAATAACATCAGTACAATAACGTGAATCTTTAATTATAATGCTTAAAAGCCAACTTGCATTGAGCTACATACATCGTTAGCACTATGGCAGGAATCTTTTTCTTAGAAATATCTCTATAGAAAAACACAAGAGGTGCAAATGAAAGAAACGCTTTCGATTTTTTATTCAAATCCTCCTCAGCTTCTAACAGCTGGTATCAGTTTATTTGTTAGAAGCTGAGGAAGATTTGAATAAAAAATCAAAAGCACTTCTTTCATTTGCACCTCTTGTGTTTTTCTATAAAGATATTTTTAAGAAAAAGATTCCTGCCATAGTGCTAACGATGTATGTATGTTAATTAATGGCAGTGTATATGTAGTAATTTCTATTGTATTGAGCTGGAAATGAAAAATTCAAATTGTAAAATATTGTTGACAGGTATTGACATGTTGATTTTGATTTATGTTTTGAATCTGCATTTTAAATATTATCATCAAATAATAGTTGATTTCACACACTTTCAAAAAAATAAAAACTTTCACCTTGAAAATGAGATGAATTTTAAAATCTGGGACAGTTTACTGATATGAAACAATTATAAAAAATTGTGAGCATTCATAAGGTGATCATTCTTGTTTCAAAAAATCTAGAACAAATGGTCATCCTATGGGTGCTCCTGTCATAACCTAGTAATACCTATGTTTCATATATTAAGCTTTGCTATGTTATAATGTTATCAAGAACATAAACTATTGGCCAATAAGCAAGCTGTCTGTTAATATGCAATGATATTTCTAGATAAACTGATTATAACTTAGGGGTGTTATAGCTCTGTTAAAATCAATGTCTTATAGGAAAAATATTTTTACATGAGATAACATAATTGACTCTTCAGTTTATTTAACTATTTACATTTTAATTTCCTTAAAATGATATATGTCAATGTATGTTCAAAATTATAAAATCGTTTATAAATGATCTCGTTTTTAAATTTGAGTGAAAATTTTTTATTGAAAAATTCTGTTTTATTGAATTCTAATACAATTTAAAAACATTTTAAAGAAATTTTCAAATATTTCATGCAAAAGGATAATAATTGTTTTAATGACCATCTGTATATTATAATGATCATAATAAATGCTATGAGAACTCCAATAAAAGGTGTAAGTGGCTGTGCAATTGAGATTGCTGATTTAGACTGTAGGATAGAATTTAATTAATGAAATTCTATCCTACAGTATTGGACTGAATTATTGGTATTATTGATAGATGTTCTCCATTATTGATGACAGTTTAAATTCTTATCATACATATATATTGGCTCATAATGTTTTGAAATATTTTCGTATACTAAATAAATCAATTCGAAATCACGGAAGACCTTAGAAATCCAAGTTAAAAAAATATTCGTGAAAATAATCATAAAATAAAACTTGTCCTGAATAATTAATATTATGTAAAAAATGTTCATCTAAAAAGTAATCATAAGAAAATGAAACTCAGAAGATGAATTTTGTGTTGAAACAGATATTTGCCCTAAAAAATAATCATGGTGAATGAAAATTTCTAATGAAAGATGAATATTCCATTGAGAAACTATTCACTTTAAAATAAATCATAAGAGAAAAATACTCATGTTGGAAGATGAATCTTCTGTTGAACAAATATTTCTCACCAATACATAGCAAAACTGGGTATTATAGTTAGTAAATTATAAATAGAATAAAATATACATTTTGTTTTTTTTGTATTTAATGGAAATAATGTTTATTTTATAAATAAGGAAATAATAAATTTTTATTTGACAAGAATGAATAAATAATTAATAAATATTGACAAAATGGAAATGTTAACACCACAAAATTTACATTATGACATGCTCAAAAGCCAGAGGTCAAGTTAAATTAATATTATTTATTGTATGGAAATTTATTTGAAATAATAATTTCAATCGTGATTTTTTAAATTATGCAAATTTTTAAGGAGTTTAAATTTTTTTTTAAAAGTTTAATTGTTCTATTAAATTGATTGTATTGTAATTTTATATTAATAAGATTAATTTGTTTGTAATTGTATGAATTTTTTTCAGAGTGAATATATAGCTGATAAAGATAAGCGTAGAGAATATGTCTCCAATTTTAGTGGTAGTGCAGGTATGTCATTTGCTAAATAATAGATAATTCTAAAAATATAAAAACACTATCTTCAATGTTTGAAATCTTATTTAATACAATATTATTCATCTGTCATTGATGTTTCTGAACATCAACAGATTAAGGCAAGACAATTTACAGATGAACAGATGTTCAGCTGTAAATTGCTTGCCTTATGCTGATTTTTATTACAGATCTTTTATGATACAACAACAAAACCTACAGTACTCCAAAAGTTTTGCCATCTCCTGTGTTTTAACCCTTACTTCCATTTAATAGGAAATTTTACAAACAATATAATCAAATATATGCTATTTAGTTAACACAGAATAGGTGTATTTGGCAATTCAGAATTCTTAAGAAATCTGAACAATGATCATTCGGCATTGAGTTCTGA
>WUQG02041437.1:0-10651 GCA_011317285.2 Androctonus mauritanicus | reverse complement strand
TTAAACTTATGTTATTTTTCCTACTTTCGTGCTGTCATTAATTTCGTATATTACTAATAGTAGGATGAATTATTATACATAGAGAGCATATTGTCTCAAAGATTCATCTGCCTCAAAGAAAGAGAGATGTTAAGAAATTTAGAGAGTCAGCCATTCTTCTATTCAGAGAATTGTCCATGAGAAAGGTCTGAAGTCCGTGTGTAGTCTACATACTACCTGAATGAACAATGCAGTCTTATAAAAGCAAATGGATCAATGTCATAGATTCTAAGGAAAATAGCTATATGATATTCCAAAATGAAATTATTTTCATATCAAAAATTCAACAGCATTGACAAAACAGAATTAACAATACTGTTCTCAAAACTCAAAATGTATCAGATTACTAGTGCCACAAAACTTCAGATTTTTCATATGATTTCTTATATCATCTACAATGGTAACTTTTCTCTATTTATTTTATTAAGTCTGTGACCACAAAAGATATTGTACAGAAATATATTGAACATCTGTATTTTTACAAGAGTGTCAATCTATCTTAATAATAATTTCATAATGTTAAACTTTTAAGTTCTATTGCTTATGTGAAAACACAAGAAATCCAGAAACCGCTTTAAGAAGGAAAACAGCAGTTTATTATTATTATTATCATCATCAATATTAGTATCTGTATTTATTTACTAGTAATAAATTTTGTTTTTCTGTTTAAAGTGCTTTTTGGATTTCTTGTACAATGATTTCATTTTTATGTAAGACAATCACATTCATTTAGTTGCAATAAAATAGTAATATCTGCTAATGAGCACTTTTAAATTCATCAACGTGTGAGTATTCTAATATTCCCTATCTAAACAGATTAGACAAAATGTTTGGAATAGCTCATAATTTCAATGTTATATGGGCAATCAACTTCATTTGCATTATTAAAATCTCAGAATTGTGAATGTTTGCCCAATGGTGCCTCAAAAGGATATTCAAATCAACCAATGACTAATATTAAAATTGTATGCCATCATATAAGAAAATGGAAATTAATTTCCCACTGGTTTAAATAATTTCTTTAAATGTTCAATAAAATAATTTGAGTTGAATATTTACTTATAACCTTAAGATTTCAGATTATTAAACTATAAAGACTGGTTAACATGTCACACAAATTTGAACTTTCTAACTCGCACGAGTTGCAAGGATAAATTTATGAATAGGAAAAATTTTATAGGGTTACACAATATAAGCAATATTCTTGCTTTAATTAATAGACAAAATTTGATTTAAATGAAAATTTATATTTTAAACAACAATACTATTTAGATATATATATAAAAAAAAAAAAAAAATCAGACAAATCACTTAAACACAATATTTATACATAATTATTTATTTTATTATTTTAAATTTTGAACATGAACATATTAAATAATTAAAAGAATTCAATTTAACTTTAAATCTGTTAAATATTTTATATAATTTTAGTTTTAAATTTCTGTATATATTTTTAAATTTGATATATTACAGAAAATATAATTTCAATAGAGAAATAAAATAGACACTGAGAACCTTATGGTATGAATATTTTATATATTCAAATAATGACTAATTTGGTTATTCAGTGGCTGAAATTATAATTAAATACTGCTACATTAGTTAGTTTAACACTTTGATATTGATAAGCTGAAGTCATTTTTTCATTCAGTCAAATTGAGCAGAAGGTTTAAAAAAATCAATTTTTTAAAATTTGGTTTTAAACTTTAACAGTAAATGTTTTAAAGATGATTATTTAAAATAATTATACATAAAATTCTGTTAAAAGACAATGATGAAAAAGTATCTTAAAAATATATACACATCAGTCAATCAATGATTAGTGCAGGTAATTTATGTTATTACATTTCAAGTTTTGGTGGAATGCATGGTATTTCTTAGGAATATCATAAATCAAATTTGCACTTTTTCTTGTTTCAATTAAGGCATTTCTAAATGTACAAAGATTTTATACTTAGTACAACTGAAAACTCACTTCTAGCTGGCTAGATCTGTAGTAGATTATTTGAAAGATTTTCCCAATCCAAGAGTAAATGCCTTACAAACTTTTTCCTTTCAATTGCAGAGCAAAGTTTTATACTTATAGCAAAATTTTTGTTATTCCTTAATAATACAACTATTGTATAAATTCCATGGGTAATAAATTTCTATTTTTTAATTCAAGTATTTTTAAAGGAACTTGAAAGTATGAATATTTCAACAGCATCCTGAATTTATCATCGATTGTGATCTTGTTAAATTACTTATCAAGAAATCATCCAAAAGTACAATTATATCAAGAAATTATTAAACAGCAATACAAGTAAATTATAAATTTTTATAATTTAATGTGCTTTCAATAAAGACAAAGATGAATTGTAATAATTTTTCTGAAGTCCATGTCTCTTTTATGAAACCTACATGAAGGTATATAAAAGTTTTCTTCCATTCATTCATTTTTTTTATCTATAAAGATAATCAGCTTTGTTCAAAAAGATGAATGCAGTTGTTATATCTTTTTGTAATTTATAATTACGAGATAATTTATTATATTTATTATTAATTTATTATTTGTAATTTATAAATTTCAAAATAAAAAATTCTTTAATCATTTTACAAGTATCTATCACAATGAAATTTCTTCTAGTTTTTAATGAGGTAACTTAGATTCAGCAAATGATACAGTTGTCACATTCTCTCTTTATCATCCTTCTAGAAATACAAATAATCTATTAATTGTTGTATTTATTTATTTTCTGTAGCAGACATAGCCAGGATGACACTTACTCAAAAATATAGTTTTTCAAATCAACCAGGATTGTTACAATAGTTATTTTGAATTATGAAATTTTTGAAAATTTAAGTTGATAATATAGATGACTAACAATATGTCTTTACAAACACCTATGAACATGGAAATCAGTAAACAAATTAATATGTAATCTCTTAGTTATTATCCTACATATATAAAAAAAAATATTCAAAATTAATAAACTAAAACAATCCCTAAGACTAAATTACTAAATTTTTATAAAATTTAAATAAATTCTAACATATCTTGTTTACATCTTACTTTAGTTTTATTAAAGAATAAATGCAAAAAAATACCTGATCCTGTTTTAATAAACATTGTATACAAAATATAAGATTTAGTCTAAAATGAATTACATGAAAAATGCATGATTTATAAGATAAATATCTTAAAGACAAAAACAATAATTCAAAAAGACTATTAACAAACTAAACAAATATATAAATTGATTCAAAATACTCCACAATGAAGAGACTGTAAAATTTTCTAAATAGTTTCTGACAATAATAATAGTGAAGAGTATATGAGAAAATCTTTGAAGAACATATAATAGCCAGACACACTTCTTTTACTATATCATAGGTGTGGCTCTGACACACAATTTGTTAATATTGCACTTTATCATAATTGTGCAAACACCTAACTTACAAGAGAAATGTAAAGCAATGTTGTTTCACTTTTATACTACTGTATTTAGTATTTGATTTAGAAATGATCACCAGATGTATGCTACACTATTTCTAAATGTAAATATGTTAATGATTCTAAATATAAATATTATAATAGTTAATTGTAATGTTTGTTTGTTTTTGTCTTAATTATTCCTTCTCTTTCTTGATTTAAATTAACTGATTAATCATTCATGAATTAATTTATTGTCATTTGTACAGTGTGTTTTAGAATTTATTTTAACATATTAAATCAATCAATTTTTCTATTTAAATGTATAGTTACAATTCCTTGAACTACAAACATTCTAGTTATGAACTTTCATGAATGTAAACTATGCTATTTCATTTTTAGAATATTTCAAAACTTCAAGAATTTTAAACATGATGATAGAAGAATTCTCTAACAATAAATATAATGTAAACTTACACTGTTATTTTAATATTACAGGCAGCATTTCAAGATTTTAAAGCTTATAACAAAAATCCTCACTTTATAATCAAAACTTTTAATTCATCTTTCTGAAATAAATCCTTAATTGGTCAAACTAATGGCCTTTATTACATAATACAGTATATGCAATGGTTTTGGTACTTCTGGATGCAGTATAACATGTTTTGAGTTAAGAACAAAATTATAAATGAATATAATTTATAACTGGGGAAAGTTTATATAACAATTTTCTTTTAATAAAATTTTTAACCATTATTTATAGTCTTAATTTATTAAAAATAGTGAATACAGATTCTCTTCATATATGCAAGATTTGATTCATACAAATACAATTATACATAAAACTCTCAAAAAAAATCACTTAAAAATTTCAATCTTTCCATTGACAATCTATATCAATTGGTAAATAAATTAAACAATATATATATTCTGCTTTATATTTTACTTTATAATTTTAGTGCTTTATGATATCCATCTATTACTCAACATTACTACATTTATCATAAAGCACAACTGGATATTAGAAAGATGAACCCTAGAATTCATTATTTATTTTTTTTTTATGCAATATAAAATATATATATTTTTTTCATTTTACAGGTAATCCCTGATATATGTAGATCTGTACTTATTTAAGATTTCCTCACTTACAAGAAAAATCTACTGATCGATCTGGATAAAATTATAATGCAAAGATATAAGAAAATGTGTAAAAATATATTGCATTGCTACTTGGTTTACAGTCTTTTTTTCTAATTACATTATTCATTGTAGATATATATGGTATATGTGTTTTATATATTTATTCTTTAAAGTCAATATAGTCAAGTTCAAAGCTATATAGTCATGATAAAGCAGACACTTACCATCTTCAAGGAGCTATATTCAATTCTGGATTCTAAATCTCTACTTTTCTATTGAGAGTATGAGCCAAATCCATTGAACCATATTCTACAACCTCCTACTTGATCCCATCATGGATATTGATCAGTTTGTGATGGGCTCTAAAAGTTGGTTGCCACCCAATAAAAGTATAGCTCCATGTGTGATATGATAGCTTAACTAAAACTAATATAACCTTATTCTTTAACACATTAATACTGGCTATCAGAAAATTTTGGGACAGATTGGATTGGGAACACGATCTTAAACTGGTTTTTTTTCATTTTGCTATAGAAAATAAAATTCAATATGAAATTTGAAAATTAGTAAAAAATCACTTCTATTAGTAATATTTATGTCTATGCTTTGACTATTGTTCTTTTAAAGGAAATTGTTTTCGAATGAGCCAAAATAATTTTTAAAAATGAATTGAAATTATCAGAAAAAAAAATTTTTTTAAATATTTTCATTCAAAAATTCTTGTTTTATATATATTATTATTATTAAAAATATTTTAATATATATTATTTCACATTATTATTAAAAAAATTGCAAGAATTTAGTTAATTTTGGCAGTGTAGTTGTCCAGCAATGGCAACTAGAAGTAGTTCAGCAGTAATGGTGGATAAATGACACAAAGTCAAGTATTGCAAGAAAGAACTTAATGTGAACAAAAATTAGCTGATCTGTTACTCTAATGAATATAATTCATCCTGTAATCATCAGATTTTGTATTATTTGTGTAAATAAAACTGAAAGGTATTAGAAATTGTTAACTTATGTTTAATAATTAGTTTATTTTTGTTTATAAAATACATGATGTAAACATGTATTTACAAAAAATGAAATGCAGTCCATCTTGACAGGTATACTTTTTATATGCGGGATTTAAATTTAAATTATCATTGTAAGAAAAACATGTAGTCTGCTGAAACTTAGAGGAAAATATATATAATTGATTTTAAGGCACCTACTGTCAGCACACATCAATGTCTACACCTATGATATAAAATTTCTGATGACTACATCACTGCATTACAACAAATGTGTTAATATAACTATTTTTACTGCTATGTTTTTGTGACATATTAGTACTGCATAGAGTATGCTCTAATATATGTTTTGATTTACATCGAATTTTGTCGAATGATCCATCTACATAAGTCAGGGATTTTCTGTATTTTAATTTTCAATCAAAATGTCAGTAATCTGATTAACCTAAGGCTCAAAATCTGTTAACTGTATCATTACTTACGGACATATAGTCGTTTCCAACATATAATAAATTTCCTTATGTAACCTTTATGAAACCAATGATTATCTGTACAATAAAATCTCCATATGAGTATCATTTTAAAAGTTCAACAATGAAATTCAGATATAAAATAGGATTTCTAAAATTAAATAGTAATGCAGATCATTAGTCTTTAAAACTTATAAAAAATATTTTCATGGTTTTTTCACTGATTTCATTGTGTTAAAATATTATTTGTTAATATTTTATAATTTTATAATTTATTCAATAATAAAAATATATATATATATTTTTTATAATAGATTAAAATAAAGGAAAATTTATAAGAAATATGGCAGACATCTGATGACCATTTATAGACCAAATAATAAACAAGCAATATGCAACAACACAGAACAAGATGAATGACAATGAATTTACTTCCAGATAGAAATAGATTATCACCATAAAACTGTGTTTAATAATTGCATACTTTTACTGAGCCATATAATTTGTAAACTTTAAAACATCTAATCATTTTTTTATTTTTTTAGCATAATATGAACTCAGTGAAGTTCTGCTGCATTGATTTTTTTAATAGTTTTCACAATATTGCAAATTTCAAGAATAAATATGTCTATAAGGAACACGACTATACCTTTATTAATTGCAACAACTACTTTTTTGACATTTATTGATAGAATGTATAAATATTTAGCATAAAATAAATATTTTAATAAGTCTCATTTTTATTTTTGTATTTTTGATAAAAAGTTAAAGGTAGTAAAATTTACAATAGTTTAGTAAGAACTGAGTAATTCAGGATTAATTTACCTATATACATTCATCCCAGCAAGTTTAGGATCTACAGTTAGCTCATTTGATAAAGTGCTACCTGGTATGCCTGAGTGCTGAGATCAAGCCATAAACTGGACAAGACACATTTAAGTTCATTATTTATCAGCATTTGATCTAAGATAATTCATCATAAATTGATTTTGAGCAACATATTTGATGAGGAGGCAAATACGATGATAGTTAAATTATATTTCTTTATAAATCTTTTATTTATGCATAAACTTGGTTTTGATGATTTACTGATGGATAAGTAACCATGTGTGTATATATATATATATATATAATATATATGTATTTATTTAAACACATTTTATTATTAATTTATTATATGCATTGTCTTTCACATATTTTTAAATCATTCCTATTGTCATTTCAGTAAATTTTTTTTCAAAATTTCCATTCTTTAATTTTAAAAGATATACTTTTTTTAATTATAATTTTAAAAGGTATTTTAATTATATTCAGTTTTAGCTTAATTTTGCTTATATTGCACTTAAACAGAAAGGCATTCTTTAAATGTCTTTGTTCCTTAGAGAAAAATTTCCAATAAATTTTTAATATATATTTTTCCAATAGATCTTATGTTAAACTCTCTCTCTCTCTCTTTCCATACAGTTTTTTAAAAATTATTACTTTGACTTTATTGTCAAACTTTTTGTCATAAATGCCACAAAATGATGATTTTTTAACCATAATGACGCTTCAAATGTTGAAGTAGATATGATTTACATTTAAAACTTTTTGCACAAACATCACATTCAAAAGGTCTTTCTACAGAATGAGATCTCTGATGAAATTTTAAATCTTTATTATATTTAAAACTCTTTTGACAAAGATCACATTGAAATGGTCTTTCATCAGAATGAGTTTTTTGATGTTCTGTAAACTGTGATTTACGTTTAAAACTCTTTGTGCAGAGCTCACATTGAAAAGGTTTCTCTCCAGTGTGACAACTTTGATGAAATTTTAAATCTTTAGTGAATTTAAATCTCTTTTTACAAAGATCACACTGAAATGGTCTGTCATCAGAATGAGTTTGCTGATGTTCTGCTAAATGTGATCTACAATTAAAGCTCTTTGTGCAATATTCACATTGAAATGGTCTATCTCCTGAATGGCAACTCTGATGAAATTTTAAATCTTTACGATATTTAAAACTCTTTTCACAAACATCACATTGAAATGGCCTTTCATTAGAATGAGTTTTTTGATGTTCTGTTAACTGGGACTTGCGTTTAAAACTTTTTCTGCAAAGCTCACATTGAAAAGGTTTTTCTCCAGAATGACAACTTTGATGCCGAATTAAATCAGATTTACTTTTAAAACTCATTTTACAAAGTTCACACTTAAATGGTCTCTCTCCAGAATGACATCTTTGGTGTCTTTTTAAATCTGACATATTTTTAAAACGCATTTTACAAAGATCACATTGAAAAGGTCGTTCTTCAGAATGTCGTTTCTGATGCTTTCTTAAATTTGATCTATCCTTAAAACTCATTTTGCAGAGATTACATTCAAAAGGTCTCTCTGCTGAATGACATTTTTGATGTTTACCTAAATCTGATCTATTTTTAAAACTTTTTTTGCAAACCTCACATTCAAAAGGTCTTTCTGCAGAATGACATTTTTGATGATTCATTAAATTTGATCTATTTTTAAAACTCATTTTGCAAAGTTCACATTCAAAAGGTCTCTCTCCAGAGTGCCATTTTTGATGTTGTATTAAATCTGACTTATTCTTAAAACTTTTTTTGCAAAGTTCACATTCAAATGGTCTCTCTCCAGAATGATAACTTTGATGTCTTGTTAAATTTGATCGACTCTTAAAACTTTTCTGGCAAAGTTCACATTGGAAAGGTCTTTCTTCAGAATGAGTTTTTTGATGTTTTGTTAAATGTGATCTACATTTAAAGCTCTTTTTGCAAAGATCACATTGAAATGGCCTTTCACCAGAATGATAACTCTGATGTTGTGTTAAGTCTGATATAGTCTTAAATCTCATTTTGCAAAGATCACATTCAAATGGTCTTTCTTCAGAAAAATAACACTGATGATCTGTTAAATCTGTAATATTTCTAAAACTCATTTTACACAGCTCACATTCAAATGGTATCTGTTCTGAATGATAACTTTGATGGTGTATTAAATCAGATATATTTTTAAAAGTCATTTTGCAAAGCTCACATTCAAGTGGTCTCTCTTCAGTATGAAAACTTTGCTGTTCAGTGAAATGCATTTTACAATTAAAATTCCCTTCATAAATTTGACACTGAGAATATCTTTCTCCTAAATGATTTTCTTGATGATTATTTAAATCTGAATTTGATTTAAAATTTCTCTTACAGATCCTACAGTAATAAGGATTCCCTTCTATATGCACTTTTTTGTGTCTTTGTAAATGAGAACTCAAAAAAAACCTTTCTTTACAAATATTACAACAAACAGATTTTTTTCCAATATGGATTAGCTGATGAGTTTTGTAGAGTAACTGGTTTGAATAAATCCTTTTACAAAGTTCACACTGAAACTTTTTTCCAGAATAAATCATTACATGTGTTTTCAAATAATCTTTTCTTGAAAATTTTCTTTCACCAAACTTGTATTCAAAACATTTCTTTTTAGCATGAAGCTCTAAATGTAGTTTTAATTTAAGTTTAAAACCAAATTCTTTTTTGCAAATTTTACAATTAAAAGACTTATCTCCTTTTAATCTACTTCTATCAACAATGCAATCAAGTTTTTTTTCTTGTCCATCCTGTACTTCATAGCCTGTAATATAATATGTAAGTATCATGTAAGTATAAATATGATACTTTATTTTGAACTTTTAATAAATAAAAGATTTAAGCTAGTGAAATATAAAATATAGTATAATATTTACTTGATATGATATCTTATTATAATCTACATTATTATAATAATTACATAAAAAAATAATCTTGATCCATGGGGTAAATTTCAGAACATTAATTTATCAAAAACATTTTTACTGAATATTTTAATTTATATTGTTAACCACAAACTTTTACACTGTAAAGAAGTTTAATGCATACATAACAAATAATTTAATGCATATAAAATATTTGTAAAGCATTGTATATATACTGTTTACTATAGAGCACTATAATAAATTGAAGAAAAAAATTCTTATACATTTCACTAAAATATTATGTTAACATTTTGTTTAAATTTGACTAGTCTATTAGTATTATTTATTATATGCATTAATAAGTTAGAACTCTAATCTACATAGAAAAAGTAAATTTTAATGTAATGCAGTACTCTATTTTAAAGTAGTAAGAAAAATGGTATTATTAAACAGTTTCTTATGAAAAGTAATTCTTTGGTAAATGATGCAGTTTACATAGTGGTTTCCAGATCCCATTAAACTACAAACCTTGAGAGAATAGGGTGTATAAATTTTATAATGATTTACTGTCTAAAATTATCAGCATATTTTACATGAAATAACAAGTACTAAAAGAATCTTCATATGTTAAAAATGTTTTTTCATTTTCTAAAACAATGCTTCTCAAATTATAGATCACAGATGAATACAGTCCTTGATTTATAAAGGAGTTCAGTTTCAAAAATTTCAAATCCACTGTTGTAAGTCAGAAATGTCAAAATTTATGGATTTCTCTATACAGCTAGTGCTCGACTTACGACCTATGCAACTTACGACCATTCGACTTTATGACCACAATCGCTAGCCATATTAA